>PVIC010029612.1:0-22394 GCA_004025085.1 Thryonomys swinderianus
GTGTTGATTATTGGTGGGTGTGTCTCCACGCCCAGCATTATATGTGGTTACTGGGGATTGAACTCAGGTCCTTTGGGCTTGCGAGGTATGCGCCAGAACCACTGAGCTAACCCTCCGGCCCTCTAGGTTATATTTTTATCTTGATAAAAAATATTCTTTCCAACTAAACTTCCCCTTATTATTTAGCAATTATAAAACAGGTAAGAATTATAGTTTTTATTTCATTTTACAGAAGAAAACACTGGTTTTGATTTGTATTATGGGAAGTAAACATATCTCCTTGGAATGTGTTTCATAGAGTTTATCTATATATTTTTGGTGTAATGGGATATTGGAAGCATGAAATAAAACAAAAAAACCTGCAAACCAAATTTCCATGAACATAATTATAATAAGGTTTCACTTATAAGAGTTTTGTGTTCTAAAACAACATATTCTTGATTAGTTTCTCATGTTCTCTCTTCTCTTTTACTCCCCCCTTCCTCTTCCTCTCCCCTCTCTCTTCACCTTTCTCCTTTCCTTTTTCCTTCCTTCTCATTCTGTCTCCATTTATCTCTATACTGCTCACTCTAAGACCTCCTTTGGCATCATAAAAAGTCAGGAATTAAAAGCAATCAATGAATAAAGAGACATCAATTAGGCTGAAATTCACATATATCTCTGGAGTAAACCAGAGATTTCACCTAGAAAATGGAACATTCTAGGCACTCGTATTCCTGCTTCTACTAAAGTTTTGTCCCAATCCGAGTGGAGTTGGGAAAAAGCTCAGAGTCTCTGATCTATCTGCAACTGGAAGAAACAGAGCTGTCTAATCTAGTCATTAGTTTATCAAGAAATCCAGATGTCTAGAAACCCCGAGCCTAGGTACAAGCAATAAACATTGTAATGCCCAGTTTTACTAGAAAAGATCCAGTTAGCTACAGATAATAATAGAGTAAATCTGTCACCCACATGCCCACACACGCCACCCAAATGTTGATTCCCTCCCCTCTCGTCCTCCTTGCTCTTCTCTCTGCTTCTGCCTCACAGAGCTCCTTGCTATTTCTAGATCATACTGGGCAGAGTCTCAGCCCTCAGCTTCACTAACTTAGCGCCTATGGAGCCCGAACAAATGCAACAGAGTGATGCTTGGTTCATGCAATCTGGTTCTTAAAGTCAAAATAAATGTCACCAAATTTACCATCAACTTAAAAACATTTCCTGAGGTAGAAAATATTTACTCTGAGCAGTAGCAAGACTGCAACTGCTTTCTGAATTTCACAGTAATCCTGCTGCAATCCAAATGTGCATATAATAATGACTATTATAATGAAAAGCAGAGATGACTTCCCATCTCTGTTTGATCTCAGAGAGGCTTAACACAAGCGGACGGCTGATGGAATTATAATTAGGTCAAACTCTTTGAAAACTGGTTAGAGACAATCCCCCAAAGTTAACCTATTGATGCAACATCCAGTGCATGCATGACCACAGGAAAAAAAAATCACACACTCACACACACACGTGCTAACTCAAAAGACCAGAGCACAACTACCCCAGAGAGCTATCCTTTTAACAAAGTCCTTTTGTCTTTGAGGCCGCTGACCGGTGGTTGTCGTATAGTTCTTCCATCTGCTAGGAACAGCATCCTCCATTCTGAAGGCACCGTGTCACAGAGAAAGTAGGAATGTTGGAGTGAGGCATAGGAACAGAATTTGCTCATGATAAGAATGACATGTCCTGCCCATGGAGAAATGAAATATCTTAAAAGCTCTATCTCTGGGCTCAAAATTTTATTTGAATCCTAGTTCAGATACCAGTTGCTTTAGACTTGTCAATTGAATTTGTAAGGCTTGCTTTATAAAATAGGAGTCATGACATGGAAGTGTCTATCATCTACATATAGTAATTATATATATACACATTTTTATATGGCTAATGGAAACAGGGTCCTTTGTAAGTTCCAATTATGCTACAAGTTTTATACTATATGCTTACAGCAAGCCTAATACAAATTCTGCTATTATCCCCATTTTACAGATGAGGAAACTGAGACACACAGTTCATTTCCCTAAGTCCCCACAGCTAGCAAATCATGGAATTTGAATCCAAAGCTATACTCTCAGCCATTCTTCTGGCAGTCCTAAGAAATTTTCTGAAGATTAGTGAAACAAGACATAGCATAATGACTAATCAGCTATTTAAAAAGGCCATTTTTATTACTAGTTGGAGGCATGTAAAAATTATTCACATTGAAACTATAGAGCAAATATTAAATTCTAACAAATTATTTTCTTCATTCTTCCATGGCTTTTGCCTGAGAATGATTTATAAGAGGCCAATTTTGTGGCTATAGGCTAAAAATGTATTTAGAAACTTCTTTACTCATGCTGTCCCTTAATCTTCCAGAAACTAAATTATGTGCAGAATGTAAACAATAATAAAATTAGATTACCATGTTTCTATTGACACCAGAATATTTGACCACAGATATATAGTCTTAAAATGCAGCCTCAAACCATAATTTTATACACATTCAGTTCAGATATTTCCTGTAAATAAGATTTCTTAAAGATACTCTCATTGGATAGAACTGTATTTCACAGAATTAAATTTATAGTGAGAAAAAACCAAATTCAGATAATTTGCTAGTGTTCTAAGCTTTCCAAAATTGACAAAACAACTTTAGGTTCTAGTAATATAAATAGTCAAAATTCAATTAACTTATTATTCTGAAATATGCAAAACACAATTAAATAAATTTTAAATGCAGAAAGTTTAGCCACCTAATTCAAAATTGTAATCTGTTGGCATCTTGGAAATCTGATACTCCAATTCAAAATTATTATTTGACTTACAATCAGAATTCCTGAAACTGTATTTGTATTGAATATTCCAGTTGCATCTGGGTTTACATCACTTAAAGATAAATTATCTGTAGTTTAAGCTGCTTCTTGCATTTGAATCTGAATTTACAACAGAGGAAAACTCATGTTTTGAGATCTCAGTTTCACTCAGATCTCTTTTTTTGGCCTTCCTCTCACACTAACCCTAGACGACCAAAAGCAAACACTGAAACTGGCAATATATTGCAACTGACCAATCTCAGGCTTCCAAGGACTAAAGACAACCAGAGAAAACAAAGATGGAAAGAATCCCTGCTTTGCAAACAAGGGCCTAATGGGTGCATAAATAAAAATCCTTCTTCTGCTACAGCTCTGAGTCCTTCTGAAAGAATGGCTCATGGCTCCCAACCACTTCTCACCCATAACATATCAAAACCTTCCTCACAGAGGCTCACATTCAATGCTTTAATATTCACCTACTACAACCACCACCCAAAGTCTATGGCTTAAAAATCACGCTTTTTAGCAATCTCTCTGATAAGAAATTTCGATTCTATTCTCCTCTAGGAACAGTGAAAAGACAGACAAGCATTAGCATTTTTATAACCACCCATTAGAGTCTTCTGGGGTAAGTTTTGTTTAATAGTAACTAAAATATTCATTAATTCATTTAGAAATTGATTGTTCCTGACAATTTTCTTAATACAAATCGAACATTTATTTAAGCTACTATCTGACTAATTTTACTTGTCTGTGTCTTGTGCCTTCAAGACTTACAAACTGGGTAATATCAACAGTTAACTGCAAGAATAATGATTCAGAGAGATGTTGAAATATAAAAATAAACAGCTAAAATTTTGAACTGTGAAACATTTGAATAGCATCTACAAGTGAGGGACATTACACCTAGGAAAGTTTTCCAAACACAATACTTGAGGCTGTAGCTCAGTGTCTTTTTGTCTTTATCCCCTATATGAACCATGAAAATAGGTACCAGCCTATAATTATGGAACGAACACTGAGTCTTTTGCTAATTTGGCAGCAGACTTAAGAAGAAACTTAATATTCTCTGCTTCGCCACTTCATTCCCCTCTTGTTTGTTTTTTAGATGAAGTTATGGTTTTTGATACAGGAGATTTTCTTGTTTTCTTAGCCTCTTTATAGGGACAAGTGGTGGCAGGAAGTAAAGCATGGTTCTGAGTGAGAGAAGATGGTGTATATAAACTCACGCAAAGCCAACAAGTGTGTAAACCAAATGGAAGTTTTGTTGACCCAGTTAATTTCAATTGAGCTGAAACTATTTTAAATTGGGCTGCAAAGAAGTCACTTAAATATAAATCGTGGTGTGTATACATCTGGAAATATTTGTTATAGAGTTAGGAGAGGTGATTGATATTTTAAAGAGTATTAAATTTTAATGAATTTCTTTTATTCTTTTAATTCATTGGTAAACATTGGTGGTTTCAAATTAAATAAGATCTCAAAGAAAGAAGAGGAAAACCTATCATGATATATACCAGGGAAGTTTGCCAGATGTTAATGAAGTCACTAATTTTAAACTTAACTCCTCTAGTGGTGGCTGAGAGAAAAGAAATAAGTACATTCTAGAACAGGTAAGCAGAATGATAAATTGATTCAGAAACTCAGTAGTGACCTAGAACTTTCTGATATTGTTTGGATCTAAATTGTTTGGACCATGAAGAAAATTTTGGTTCCAGGTTTTTAAACTGTATTTTATAAATAAAATCAAACATTCAGACTGATAAAAATTCTTTTTATGTTAGAAGAAATTCTCCTTCTAACACATCCTAACCTTCTGAATGCCTGAAAACAGGATGTCACATGTATTTTTCTCAAATTAGGCCTCAAAAATTCATTTCCAAAATGTAAAACATAAGTTTGCTTTCATGATAAGAAATAATTTCTAATTATTTCCCATGCCAAATGAGGGAGAAGATCATACTGATGTCTCCAATGTTTTATTGTCCTGAGCTTTTTCAAGCTATGCAAAAATCTTATAAAATATAGTATTACTGAATATAAATATATAACTAAGCTACAAAATGTAAGTGTTCAGAAACATATTTCTCTACACATGCTTCAAAAACAAATCACACCTCAGTCACACACAGCCGCATAAGAGGTCAGTCCCCAAACAGAATGTGCTTTAATGCTGGGTGTTCATACTGAAGGAGACGAGTTGCCAGCAAACTGCTGAAAAGATGAAGACATCCAATGTTTTCCTTTTTCATATTTAACTACCAGCATTCATATTTACTCTTCCTACCGTATATGGACATATCCGTGTTGTCTTCCTTATGCTGAAGTTACTTTAAATGCTTGTGTTATCTGGTTGACAGCAATGGAAAGGACTGTGAAAGGTTTGCTGGTCTGGGCCCTCTGTGCCTACCTGAATGCTGACTTGAAGGGACCCGCCGTGGGCTTAGAACTTGTCCTCATACCCAGCCTGCACACTGGCAGACACACATTCACCTGAGGCCAGACCCCAAAGGGAGAGGAAAGGGGACTTCTTGCTCTTATTTTATTTGCTCTAGAAAATCTAGTTATATGCTTCAACTGTTTTCCTCTAATTTAGATTTCTCTTTGAGCACTGAAAAGGGAAGAAGCTTCCAAAGAAAAGGCATTTTATTCAGAGAATTTTTTTTTTTTTTTTGGCCAGGTTGGCAAAATTTCTACGTTGGTAACAGCCATTTTTATTAACACTAGAAGTGAGTGTATTTACTGTAATAGAAAAATACAGAACAGTTATAAATAAAAATAACCACTGTGGTTATAAATATATCAGAAGTAGCTGATTTGATATTTAACCAATAAAATATCACAAATGTTACAGCATTATCAAGTTTCAAAAGCCTTCATTGCTAAATGGTGGAATGTTGCACCAAAAGGACAGTTTCATAGCATTTAGTTGTGTGTGCTTTTTTAAATGATGTGATAAAAGATCACCATGATGATTGGGAACTGATGAAAGAGTTTTTCTATGGGATGGAATTCCAATATAGATAATTCAATGAACTTCTAGTGAAACATATTTTCTGATTCCATTAAGATCCTAAGGCTTACTAAAAAAATAAGCAAATATATCAATGGAGAAGTAATTTTTCAATAGTCTAAGATTGAAATAATAGTGCAACAAGTAACATATCCTTCCATATGTTGAAGTTATAAAAATATACATAGTACTTAAATGACTGTACATAATAGCAGACTTATAACTCCGTATGTTTAGACTTAGGTATTTATCAAATATGTCTGTTCACATAAAATGTACATAAATACTCATATGCATGAGTTATACAGATATAATTATAATTATACTATGTTTAAAGCTTACTACCTAACCTTTTAGAAAGTTTTATGAATACATTTCAAATAAGATTGCCTATATTGTAAATAATAAATTTTTCTGTTTTATAGATTTATATTTTAATAGCCAAAGCCACAAGAATGCTAGGTACACAAATAATTTTACTAATCATTAAAAATGGTTCAGTTCAATGTTGACATCTAAAAAAATGTGGTTATATTTAGTAATAAAATGGAAAGTAAAAAAAATAGTCCAAAAATTTAATTACACAGCAAAAGAATACACTCAAAGGTTAAAAATGTTGTGTGTAAACATATGAACACATATATATATATGTATATGTAAAACGTGTACAAATATGTGAATCCATATGAAAGTAGACAAGTTATGAATGTTTTAATAACCTAGTGACATGCAGTTCTTACTAATAAATGCTAATTCATAAGTCAAATTACCTAAAGGTGAAATAGTAGTTGAACGAATTTAACAACTGCAATTGTAGTCACCTTATGACAAAGTGAGGAAATCAAGTGCAAAGCAAATAGAGAAGAAGGCAGACACTCACCTTCGGCGCCATTGGGAGTCATGGAATTGCTATTTATATGCGAGTTATCGAGTTTGGGACCACTGGGGGATTCACTACTACCACTCAGACGGCTATGCGGGCTGGTTAGATCCTGCATTTCCATAGACCTAAAGACAAGAAAAGCCTTCCGTTTGACAGATGTACCAAATTCATGACACCGCTATGTAACGCGATAACGACTTGACACGTTCTTTGAAACACATTCACACAAAAATCTCATTGTATCTCTTTGCTTGGACTCAAAATAGTCCATCTTGCACTTTGATTTCAGTCATTCTTGAATTAGGCGTACTAGTAGAAGGTGTCATTTTGCCCTACCTATGCAGCCAAATATTTACAAGGCATTTTTAAATCTCTTGTTTTTCTCTTCCACAGTTTTTCTAGTCACACAGTCTAATGTTAGGCAATGATATCTATTTAAATTTTCAGAGGAAAAAATGCAGTCATAGTTTTCTATAATATTAACCTCAAAGATGTTGTTTTTCTAAAAGATAAATGTGTAAACAAGTACAATGAAAATACGACACTTGTCCATGGAATCTGTTTCATCTAATAAATTAGCACTATGTACTCCCTTATAATTTACCACCCAATTGTAATTTAATGGGTCTCCAAACCAAATAAAACACTTGAAACCTATAGTCTAGTGACAGGGAATGAGATAGTCCTGATGCATGTGTTTACTCTGGCAAACTACTTAATTGTTCCTCTGTTTCCCTTGAAACAAATGCAGCATTAAAACATTATGATGTCGGCTCACTTGTTTGCTTTGTGGATTACATACAGCGTGCCCAATTGAAAAGGGATAAGGCCAGCATACAGGGAGTCCCTGTGCGCATTAGCACTCGGAATACCTCAGCTGTCACGCAGGGAAATAAGGACAATTCTGCTTCCCTGCTATTATTCGCATTTTTACTGTACAAGAACAGTTCCATCCCCCCTGCAGGTTCTTAGATTCAGGAGGTACTTGTCCTGCAAAAGGTTAAAAAGCCACTATTCATGTCCACAACTTCAGAACTAGATACATATTTAGCGCCCTTATTAAAGAAGAGAGGATTACTTAAAGTCACTCAAAACACATCTAGACATCATCTGTATTCTGACAGCCAAGTTTTCCAAGTTAAGGTCGCTCTGCTTTATTTTAAACTTTGTGTGCTCCAAAAATCATAATAAGGTGGGGGTTAGTGTTACAATATGAAGGTAATATTGCTGCTCACCCTCACTAGATCAGTAAGATGAACAGTCATTTTAGCTTGGAGGCTATACTTAAATTGACTATGGATATCAGTTTTTAAAGCAATATAAGCCATTTTACTTGAATGAGTCTTCTGAATTCAGACTAGAAGTGTTTTCAAATCTGTATTTTTTCTCCTAGTTTTCATTCCACAGTCAGTTTTCTTAACACCAGAAAGTTTACCCCACAATCATTATCAAACTGGTTACTCCTTTCCTAAAAACTTAAACATTTTTAGAAGTACACACACACACACACACACACACACACACGAGATGTTAAGTAATTTCAAACCAGGCTGTTGCTATTAATAGCAATAATTAAGACATACTAGACAAAAATAGATCTGGGTCACAGAAAGGTAATCTACAACAATGTTGAATATCAACAATATCCTTACCTGCAACTCGAGGAAACAGCAACATCTGAACTGGTTTGAGATGTTTGCACCTGTGGTCAGGGGTAAAAATTCAAAGCTGTTGTTACTGTGCTTCAGTGTCAGCTCCTAATTATACAGAGCACATGGCTGAGACCGACAATGCTCTCTTTTAACCAAAAGAGAAAGAGGAGGATAGTGCAGCAGTGAAAGGCATATTGTCTTTAAGTTGAGGTCTCAACTGTTGTTTCCTCCTGCAGGTCTATCCTCCTCCTCCCCTTGGGGGGGCAGCCAAATGACGGGATAGTGATTCATCACTGGCCTATGACAGCTGCAAACGGGATTACCCCTCCCCCAATCAACATGCAAAGCAGCCTTGCCCAGCCTGCCTAGAAAAGGTGCTTGGAAAAAATAGCTATTAACAAAATGAGTGTGTTTAACAGCAGCGGTTCGGGCAATAATCCCCCAGCATCCTCAGAAGATCTTTCATCTTCTGTTATCACCAGCTGAAACGGAGCTCCCGCCCACCCTTTTGACTCCTGAGGGTTTCTTATCCTTATCACGATGATTTTCTCCCACGTTTACTATTTGTCATTTAACAATCACTGAAACAGCTCCTGGGCAGCTCTGTGCAGTGCTGGGCTAAGAATAACAGCAGAGACGTGTTTCCACACCCCGAGTAACCTCACTGAGCGGTGCCTATGCAGCCTGCTCTGCCGGGCAACCCAAAAGTTTGTGTTTCTTTCCTTGGGTGCATTTCCCATTTTTTAGGCTGAAAAACAGAATGGGCAGTTGAATAAACAGTTCAACATCCCAATTAGCCTGCACGCTGGTCTCTTTGTTTTTAAATGAATCTAGAGTTGGGGTCTTCACTAAGGTGCAGGCTGGAGCGGCCACTGCCCTCTTCCCAGAGGCGGCTCCAGCCATCAGCAGGTGATCAAACTCCGGTGACGAGGCTGCTGGCTCTCGCGCTCAGGCTAACACCTGGGCAGCCGGGCAGGCAGCGCGGAGCCTTCGGCATAACGCTGAAAATGGCTCAGAACTCCAAATCTTTCATGTGCATTTTCGTTCAACCTGAACTGACATCAATTAGGGCTACAGAACAAAGATGAGAACTGAAGCATCTCACATGACATTAAAGCTATTCAACCAAGCATCTTCTGGGGAGCCCTGATAGTTTCAACTTATGATTTATGAAATTAAGAAACACTACCTTTCTAGCAAGAAGAAAGCACCATTAAGGTCTAAATGTCTCGGTATAATGTTTCTACAGGATGATGAAAAATAATTTTTTAAAAAATGCATTAAGTAGAAATTAAACATTAATTCTTATACATTTGCCATGTTGTGATAACAGGTTTCTGCAATTTTTTATTAATGTTCTCACACAAAATAAAATGGTTTCTTTTAGAAACTGGAGCAATATACCTCAAGGATAAATCCCCCCTCCCTTTTATACACCTGGAATAAATTATAGGCGAGAACTAACTTAGTTTTAAGAACTCTCTAGGCTTAATTATGCGAGAGTACATAAAGTATACTTTCTGTTAAATGTTAAAATTCATTTCTATTTTAACGATAGCTAGAAAGCATAATCTCAGATTCACTGCGTAGCTTGGAAATTTGGTTATATTTATATTTGAGGCTTCACCTGTCATATGTAAATTAAGTCTGTTTTTAAAAAATGAACTGCAAAACAAGAATTAGTTAACACATTACCTCACTGAAAAGTGCATTTTCACAACGTATTTCTTTTATGCAACACAGCCTCTACTGTACTGTCATGCACTAGTTTCTGAAAGGCCATTCCATGATCTTCATTTCATTAAGTATACTTCAGATATATTCTTTTGTGTCTCAAGGATTATTTAAACCATGTGTTGTGTGTTACTGTATTTAAAAATGACTCTTTAATCAAAATAACTTTAAAACAACTAATCCTCACTTAGGCTGGTCAGCTGAATCCACATCGTGGTCCAGGAAAAATAAATCTACTCTCAAGAATGCGAATGCAGACAACAATTAGACACAGATGTGAGCAAAATTAGTTACAGTTTACAAAATGCTACACTTCACATGCTTTTAGTTTTTTATGTGTAGTACAAGATTACAGTGGAGTAAGGAAACATACTCATAATGACTTATCTAAAAAGAACACCTATTTCTGATTGGTATGGATTTTCTCCCATGTTTGACAACTTTTGTAGAAATTTCTGTATTTTAAAGGTCAAAATCATAATGTTTCTCAAAAATAATTAATCAGGAATATTTTTGTTCAAAGGAGAAAAAAAAATATTTCCTGGCTTCCAAAAGAGTGCTGTTAGGCATTCAGTAAACTCTTATTTTCTACTTTACGTCCACAAACTTACTATGTTTCTTGCTCTTAATCTGGTGCTTTTAATTTAAATACTTCCATGAATGCAAAAATATTTCCCACTACATTATATAAATGGTCATCTTGTGTTACAATGAAGTCACTCCACTTTAATGCTTCTTAAGCAGTCTTTGTACAAGGAGACACATAGTAGCATATTGACAGAGTTGTGAAAATACAAAGAAAAAAGATAGCAGAACTCCTTAGAATTTAAATTCAAGAATCATAAACTAGTAACTTTGACTTCTGATTAGTTAATGAGGTCTTTTAAGTTTGCCTTTTTTCTAATTAAATTTATAATTCTTCACAGATGTAACTTTTGTTGATGTTCAATTTGTCTCTCTCATTTTGTTAAACCTCACATAGTACTTCGCCAATCCATTGAATAGCCACATTAAATCTGTTAATACCATGCTCTTCAACCCCAGAAATTATTTCCAGAAGGCAAACTTGCTTTGAGAGATCATCAAACAAGACTTAAGGTACACATTTTATCACATTTTCCCTACCACAGAGCTCAGGATGCAGGGCAAAATCATGACTTTTGCACTGTTTATTATACTTTGCTAAATTACAAATCAAAAGCATCTGACAGAAGATCATGTATGAAGCCAAAAAGTTAATAATGTTCTGTGAAAAGTAAACTGTAAATGGAAAGGGATTCTAAATCTCAGCAGCACAGAGAAAATAAAATGTAGGTACTTGTCTAAATTATGGGTTTTCCATAGGCTTTTTTGCTTGCTAGAAGCAATTTTTATAAAATGACTATAATTTAAAACTTTTTTCAAAATGAAAAGAAATTGTCAAAGTGAAAGTACCCAACTTATCTAAATAAATACAGTTGGCAAGAAAGCTAGTTTTGTCCAACCACAGATCAACCTGAGTACTTCCAAATTTGAAAGACAATGGCAATTTTCTAATCAGAATATATATTGTAGGAAATAAACATGTCTCAGCTCTATATCTGCTTTTGAAGCAGAAAAAAACCTTGCCCAAATTTCTCCTCAATATTTCCAACTGTGGTGTCAGCATGGCAATCAAAACCTAAATTTTTAAAATAAAAACTTAACCTTAAAATTGAAATGAACTTACAGAAAGTGGTAGATTAAAAAAATATATTATCAGTACACTTAGACTCCATAAAATAAATATTTTAATTCTATTGCTGTGTATTTTACTATAATACTCATTTGCAGTATCTCATTTAAAGAAAACAACAAAATAATGTTCTTATGAAACCAAAAAAAAAAGAGGAAGTTCTCAAACCACATTGATTTTATCTACGATTTAAGGTTTATTTTCAACATTATCACTGATTCAAAATGTGGAACAAAATACTGCTATCTGATTAAATAAAAATGTTATCACTGAAAGTCCATCCCTTTCCAGTGTAGTCTTATGAAATAAATTCTCACACTCAAATGGCAATTTTCTTTTGAGAAAACCACTTATCATGTCTTTGAAGCCCACACAGCAGTTGACTTCCATTTGGCACTGAAACTGAACAGGGGCTTAGTTCGTTTTCAGTGTTTGTCAGCGCGGAGAAGTCTCAGAGATTGAAAATCTATGGCCGCCTGCTCACTTACTGAGCACTTGGGGCCTTTGGAGAACTCAGGCATCCAGCAAGTCAAATATCAAATTTTGATCTTGTAAAAGCTGACTACTCACTGTGTACATGTCCCCAAACAGTGAGGGTAAAGACATAAGCACAAAATAAGCCAACTCTGAAAGACACTTTAAAAAACCACCTCAAACCTACAAAACCATTCTATGTGTTTTACTACCAGTTATTGTACCCCTTGCCACTTTAAGAAACGAAACATAAAAAGTTTATCTAAATTCAATGACATCTCTGAATTTATTGAATTCTTGCAAGTGCTATGCTTAAGTGTGTAAAAACTCCTCCCAAGAAATATAAGCTCATGAGTCATTAGCAATTCATATACTGATTTTGAATGGCAAACATTTAGAGCAGCAACTCAAAAATTGAAGAATCTAGATTTTTTAACTTCAAGGTCCATTTAATTCATTTAAAGTGTCAATAAGTGACAAATTAATTTGCCCAGAGATTACTGCCTCACCTTTTGGTGATGAGCCTGGTTGATAAAATATTTGGAAAATCTGTTTACTGAAGCAAATAGATGAATTTGCTTAGAAAGTGATTATCAGTTTATTGTTATCTGCTGGCCTTCAAATGTTAACCCTTTCCTCATTTTTTTTCCCCTATCAAGCTAAAGCGCATAGGAAAAGTCGTCCATGTGTTTGTTACCATAGATGATAGCATTTCAATCACATAATATTTAAATCCTGTGTAGAAAAGATAGGAAGTAATCTCCTTCAAGAATATGATCTTGTATCCTACTTATTTATATAAATCATAAGAAGTAATCATTAACAATTTGTACTGATCTCTTAATGATCCTAACAGTTCAGAAAATTTGGAGGTTAAAAATTACTCTCTTACGATGGAACCCTGTGGCCAATAAAGTACTAGGTAAGAAATGTCATATTTTTCCTCACGACGAAATGTTTTTCTTCTTAAACAAGTCCAAACAATAATAAAAGCGCGCCTGCTACCTCGGGCTTTGCCCGCAGGACAGCTGTTGTCAGTCACTACAATTTTTCAAACAGTCATCTTGTACTTACAGCGCTCACATCTGCTGCATCCACCAGTTTAGCGCGCTCCTTGGAGTTTTCTGGTTTAGCAAAGCTCCATTCCTGACATAGTTTCGCTGCCGGCCGGACGCGAGGGCTGCGCGGCGCTCAGCGGAGCTGCGCTGCGGGCCGCGGAGCGCGCGCGCGGGGCACAGCCCGGCTCCGGGGGACTGGGACTGCGCCCGGGCGCTGCTGCAGGCTCGGGCTGCCGAGCGACTGAGCCGACGCGCTCTCCCCAGGAAGAAGCCCGCCACAGTGGACGGCAACAGGAAGGCTTCCAGTCGGAAGTGGCACTGGAGAGTTTCTACCTCGCCCCAAACGCGGAGCCATCAGCTCCCACCGTCCTGTTTGGGAACAGTTTCGCGCCCCGCGCGCTCTCCCCACCGAACGGCAGCCGCAGATAGCATCTGAGAACCCTAGACAAAGAAACAGCAGAACCTCATCCCTTGATTTGTTTGCGCAGCCTTGTAGGTCTGCCCATGAAGCCTCGGGGCATTTTTTTTTTTTGGTTGTTTTTGCAACGCAAACCACAGCTATTCTCTTGTCCTAACGTTATTGGTTTAAATGCAACAATTGAAAGGAGCTCTGCTCTGTCTGACTCAACCATGCTGCTTCAAAAAAAAAAATTATTATGTAAATGAACGCACCCCATGCTATCTGAATAAACAGCTGTGTGAGAATAACTCCGTGACACTGTGAGCACACACACGTCCTGCCGCAGTAGCTCCCAATTAAGATCATTGGGGAGTAGTTAGTTACACGTTATCTTTTTACACTTTCCCAAAACTTTTTTTTTTTTTTCCCAGGCCCTGAAACTTGAGGAATCGACACTTTTCAGAATGTTTTTCGAATGTACCTCCCCGCTAACAAGTCTGGGGAAGATAAAAGTCGAATGGCTGATCCCATTCAGGGGAGAAAGAAAAAGCGAACGTGCAAGCTATTATCAATTTAACGACGAAAGCCTGGCCAGCGATTCGGTAACAATTGCTAGGATGGCAAGTTCTCGCTAAAAGACTCTTAGGATAGGAACCAGATATTTCAGTGTTAATATTTCCAAATGATTTTTGAGAAATGATTCATTTCACCTAGAGTCCTTTCTTTAGAGCCTATTCTTTTTAAACAATCTAACCAAATTCAGTACCTGTATCTATACCTGCTTGGTTACAATTGCCTAGAGATTTGAGCCTCGTTAAGATCTCATGTTTTATGCAGATAAACGACTTCACTTGTAAGATCAATGACTTGTCCATGATATTGATTTCAATATTTAAAGAAGGTGTCCCTTGTATGGACTAATGATCATATTTTAATTTTCCAGCTTTATAAATACAAATGGTTATTTTGATACTATTCACTCATTAGGACCAATGTTTTGCTCTAAAATACAATTGTTGTCCATTGGGTTTTCTTGAAACTTTTTTGTCATCATCAGTACTACTATTCTATGTATTTATGTTTTTATTTTTTAAAATCCCCTTTCTTAGGCTTGGTCTAAAATAACAATCACAGCAACTTCCTAAATTATCTTATAATACATTTCTAGGTCATTAACTAGTAAAACAGAAAATCTTCTTTTTACACTGCTAATTTATAAATGAAATAACTAATTCTATACAAACAAAACACTTCTAATGGCCCAATGCAAGGGGAATGCCCCCCCCCCCGACAAGATGCCAGTCTAAATTCTTCAGAAAAGAACATCCTGTCAAACCTAAGAGACATCTTAAACTGCACACTCACCTAGGATTTAATTTTGCATTGTACCAGCAAGGAATCATGGGGTAGGTGTCTACCATATCTGGGAAGCTAGGCCACTAAACAGCTGATTGCTATTAGATCTGTTCATATATGCAGCAGAAATAAAAGTATGTTACCACCTACAGCACTCTCAGGCCAGAAGTATCAGTGATTCAATATACTAAAGTATATATGCAGAAGACAAAACACAGTCTGTAAAGGTAGCTTTTAGTGTTGTCAGATAAAAGGAATGGTACATTAATTCAATCTATGATATCAAACACCCGTATAATAATTGTTTTTGCAATCAGATTTATTACTAAGCACCATAAAATATAAAGACTGAGGTCTTGGTAAAAAATTATACCTTATTAGAAATTCCACACGGAGCTATTTTACTCGTGTCCCATAGTATTAAAATTATTTTAGACATATGAGGTTAAAAAGTTGTTTTTCTGATCCATGAAAGATTATGTTGGCAAATTCAGAATCCACAAACTATATGAAGTCAAAACAGCAGAAATACTGGCTGAAGTATGTCATCTTTACATACAAATTGCATGTCAACATCACAGTAAAAGTTATATTACATGTACTTGTATATTAAAATTAAATTTTATTTATATAACCAAACAAATACCACTGAAAAAATGATGCATGTAATTATGGAGAAAATTATGAAAAGCGTGATGAATTTAATGTGACCACTAATTGGCACGATGTAGCTCATGCTTCATTAAGTATTCGACAAAGCTTAGTAACTGGCTAAAAGTATATCCATGTGCATATTTACCACTTTAAAATAGTTTCTGTTTCCTAAAGCAAAACTAGATGGATTAAAAAAATCATATTTATCTATAAATTTGATCTCATTACTATTTCTAAATACAAAAAATAGTAATTACTATTGTATACAACTTAAAAATCAAGTTACTCTGATTAAATAACTAAAGTTTAAATCATTAATAATATGATAGTTTGTAGTGTATCATTTACTTCTTAATTTAAAAAATTCACCAACTCTATTTACATAACTTAACCATATGCTCTTAAGGATCAAACTGTGTCCCTAAAGGAAGTCATATAGATTACAAAAGGTTTTAGGAAAAACTTGCTAAATATTTACTATTAGAATATGTAATAATAGAAAACATTACTATCTGGTGTTTGCTGCAAAAATCACAACACACAATTGCATGAATAAGAATTTAAAAGTTTTCTAATATGCTTTCCCAAATAAAACCAAAATGTACCTATAATTTTATCTGGAAAAAGAAAACGCTTGAAATATTCAACTGCTATGAAATATCTGAATACCCTCCATGAGATAAGAGATCTTCAGTATACTGTGTCTCTAAGCTGGTTTATCTGACAGAGTCAGCTGTTGCTTGGATATATGCCCAAATACATCCAAGAAGTCTATAACTTTGATACAAATTTTCAATGCTTTTAGATTAGTAGAGAGTTTTAAATAAAGGCATGATCATGAAAATAAACAAATATTGTTAATTAAATCAAAAAAGACAAGGACACTTATAAGGGACTCATTAGACCAGTTCAAATGGTAACTTGGAACTTTCCTAAAACTACATGTAAACAATTGATTAATCAAATTAAACACAATGGCCCAGTACTAAGAAAACAAGGGATAAAGCAGTGTCTCTCTTTTCCATCCCATGAAAAACAATACAATTCTTGAATTACTGCGTTTTTAAAAATAAAATATGTATTTTGCTTCTATTCATGCTTACCTCAAAATATTTTCAATAGTAAACGCACAACTATAGCTTCGTCCAACAGTTATTTGCTTCATAGATAATTCCTATAAAATGATTATTTCTCAAGAGGAGTTATAGAGTAAATCAAAAGACAGAACTAGTACTTAAAGACCAATGCATTGTCTCAAAATGCAAAATTCTACTCAGTATTTCTCTCACACTAGTAAAATCGATATCTGGAAACACATAGTATTTTGCACTAAAAACTGCTAAAAGTAGAATAGCAAATGGAGTATTCCAAAATACTGCCCCTCAGTTTCTGACTCGTTCATTTTCTTGTGGTCCATGCGATGGCACCACATTTCTTTGTGGAACCTTTGGACCCATGTCCAGATGACTGGGATTATGATGTTTGCTGGCATTTGGAGTGGCCACTTCCATGACCTGTGCTCTCCCCACTGGCACAAGACCTGCAATGAAGGTCCTGCTCCTGGTACCCTTCTGTTGAAATGCAACCAAGTAAAACATCCTCTATTTATTTTAAGAATGATACTAAATCCGCCATACTAAATGTCTACTGGTACTTTGTTAAATGCTTTCCATTCAAACTCCAGTGTGAATAGCATTTAACAGTAAATTTAAGGAGGCAATTACTATTAACTGTACCATGGAAAATTATTTTCATAATATTACGGCTGTTTTCAAACACAATATGAAAAAAGCCTGTTTCCCAACTTCCTAATATAAGCACACATTATTACATATGAATCATAGCCATTTATTTATGTAGGTTGGAAAACTTGTTGACCTATGTAGTAATGACTGCTTATAGGATGTTTTTTTAAAAAAAATTATTATTCTTAATAGAAAATTTGAGGAGCACTTCTTGGAACTAATAATGACAGCAAAGGCAGAAGTGGACTTCAAGAAAGGGCATAACCCTGATGTGTATATACAATGTAGAAGTGTATATACCAATAAAGATAAAATGTGTATATACACATTTTGGTATTATCTATTACACATGATGTGTATATACCAATAAAGATAAAAATTAAAAAGGGGGAGCATGAAATGATATAGCAGCCTTAAGAAATATATGGCCAAAATTTTTTTTTATTTTTGAATCAACCAGTTTTGCAAAATGGCAAACAGGGTTAGTTTTTCCTCTGTGTATAAAAAATATGTGAATAAATGGTGTTGGAAGTATACGTTTAAACTCTGCAATAAACCACTTTACTTTCTCACACTGTAAAGCCGGTTTCAACTGATGTGAAGCCACCTAGAAAACCCAAGTTGTCTCTTCAACATGTTTTTTCCTCTAAATCATGGGCAAAACCTACCTTGTCAGCACCTCCCATAACATGTAAGAGGATCTGAAAATATGCTTTGTGTTTTCCAGGTTTCCTGACAGCTAAGTTCACAGTTTTTAAATTCTTCAGATACAATGAACAGGTCATGGAGGAAGGAAGAGAATTAGCATTTATTAAGTGCTTACTAGGTACTATGTACTATGCTAGGCAACATACATCTCTATGAACATTGTTTATGTGTTTTAAATATGCATGTTTCCTCCAATTTGATCTTAAATGGACCTCCAGTTTTAGCCATCAAAGTCACGTCGAAACAGTAGATGGAGCAATTGAACATTCATGGCTGCTGGTTTTATCATCATTTTGGAGCAAAATGAAGTCTAATTAAACTAGTAAGTGCAGAAAGATGTAGGATATATTGAAATTATATATACTGATATATATCATAGATATATAAAATATCTAGTTATATATTGATATATATCAAACTAAACTATATCAACATTGGAAGACATCATTATAAACTATCTGATCATTCATAAATACATATTGTAAGATAGTTTACAGGTTCAAAAATAAAGGTACATTAAATGGTCAATAGGAAATTAGGTGAGAAATTATCAAATTAAGATATATTTTTCCTCTTCATTTCTCAAATAAGGTGAATTATTTTTCTAAAGTAAAATTTATAAATATCCCCAACCTTTTCATTATACTAAAAGGACAGCCTAATTTTCTGAGTTTATAACAAGCAGTTATATGAGTAACTTGTTTCACAGCTAGATCGGTTTCTTCCTTTTTGCCTTCCTTAATTTCAGTTATCCAGAGTGACATGCTTTGATCTTAACTGCCTCGTCATGATAAGCATGTGATATGTTCACTGAGGAAATAATTATATTTAAACCACACTCCTCCAAGTTTCCTGATGCATTTGGAGGTTGAGTTTGTGTTTTCAGAATCAAGAAACTATTATTGTTACAAAAAAATTGCCAGGGAGGGGACAATAATCCCCAAACCTAATAGCCTATAGGAGTTTTTTTTTTTCCTTCCTTCAAGCAGCATTAACTCCCCCCCCCCCCCCAGTTTCCCCAATCGAGGAAAAAAAGAGTAACCTCTAAAGTTGTTTTAGACAGAAGGTCACAATTCAAAGGAGTTGTAACTTAATCCAGTGCACTGCAATCACATTCCTATTGGAAACACAACCAAAAGCAACCATTATTTGAGATGTTTTTATTAAGCAATGTCAATAGGTATACAAACTGGAGGTTTCTCTCTACTGGAAACTTTTGCTAGATTCATACATCCAGGCGATCAAATTGCTTTGAGACCTTGATATTTTAGTATGCTATGGCACAATGAAACAAGGTAGACTTGAAATTACACACTAAGAAAAACAATACCTTCAGCTTGTTCGAATACTTAAAAAGACAGTACCTTTCTGGAACCAATACATAAATAAGATTATACATTTCAGTCTTTGGGTACTCATAATTAACAGGAATGCTTATTTTAGATGGCTTCATGTTAGGGTGGTTATTTACCTTTGTGCTTCAAGTTCTTAAAAAACAAAACAAAACTAAGCCTGAAAGCATCCTCTGCCCCTTTCAGGGATTCTGTTTGAACATCAATAATTTGATTCACCTGAATTGTAGAGCAAAGCGAAGCCAAGTATCTGGGCTTTTCTGAGTTCTTATATGTAAAATGCATAAATTTTTTAAACACAAGGTCCTGGTTGATAGGGATTTATGGGCTGGTGACTTGTTTTTTTAATCAATACAAGGAAAAACAAATAGTTTACCAAGAGGTCAGTCAGAGTGCTGGGGAGGAACCCTCTCTTTCCTGAGTCTCACTGACAGGCCCTGCTGAAAGATCAGCAAAGGCCCCATTAACTGCGACCCCTTGGGATGGCTGTTCACTTTCCTTCCTGTCCTTGCCTGTGAGGACGCTCCTCCCAGACAGCCACGGAGGAAGAGGGCTAAGGAGAAGGGGAAGGAAGGACAGGGCAGCAACAAAGCGGGACAAGAAAGAAGTTATGCATAACAAGAGTCAGAAAACTGCTCAAGGAGCCTAGGCCTTTTGGAAGAATGATTGCATTTGACTTAAAAATTCTAAGGGAACATGATAATATTTATAGATGTGCAGATTTTATGCATTTTTCACTGATGTTATCATTTCTGGTATCCCCACCTTGTGTGTGAGGAACTGCACTGATAAATCTAAAATTGAGAACCAATACGGACAGTCTGGCTCCCCACAAATGAAATCAATCATAAACAATTAGGGAAGACTGTTCAAGAGAGGAAACTATACCTTGGCACTGTTTAAAATTTCCCCAACTCATAGTTCTTACTAGCTTGTGTATACATGACAGGTACATGAAAAAGAATAAAAATAATTTTAAAGAGGATCTTTCTGAAGCAGCACACTGCAACCTGTATTTCCTATCTCATTTTTCTGTTTCATGGATTTTCATGTCTATCCCTATTTCCAGCTTTTCTTTTCCATGAAATGTAGAATGATTGACATCTTTCCACAACAAGAGTGGACTACACTAAAACAAATGCACTAGATTCAAGTGAGCTCTAATTCTGGCTCTGGCATGAGTTTTCTCTGTTCTCTTTATTATCATTTATTTATCTTAATTTATAAACTGGTTAACTGCAATGTGAATGCAAAGTCAGACCCATTCACCAAAGCGGCAAGGGAATGAAAGTGTTTATTTGTATGGTAAAGCTCATGTAGACAGTAGAATAGCAAAAGAAAACTGAACTTCAAATCAACTTAATTAAATAATAGGGAAATGAATGTCCAGGCCATGGAAGTTTTGGGGTTCGGCATGGGTTGATATACATGGTAGGTGTTGCATAAGTGCTATTTAATTAACACACATATACTAAGCTATGGAATGGAACACAGTTCTAGTTTTTGAAAGAAAAAAATTTCCTTTGCTTTCATGTCTTCCTTTATTTTTTCCACATTGTTATATTTTGCACCACTGAATTGAACAGACATAATTTATTTTAAAATATAATTTAAATATTTTAAGAAAAAAATAGAGTCTGAAATTGTGCTGAGTTTGCTATTATGCGAACAGGGAATAATCAAGCTCCAAGAAAATTAAGAAAGCAAAACAGACCTGAAACCACTGTACTTTATGTTGTGCATTTGAGTGAGAGAGTAAATTGAAATAAAAAGCTCAGGTTCAAATTTTAAAAAGCCATCACATACTGTATTTTAGAAATAAATATCAGTAACATCAGATTCTTCCCTAAGACGTCTGTTATCCTAATATCTCTTTACATTTTCTTCATAAAAAACTGAGCCAAAATGTTCAAAAAAGTAAGAAAAATTTTTAAAAACTATGTGAAAAAATAAAGTGTCTTGAAAGAAATTTTATATTTCCTGTTTTTTAGAAGTTCCTCTTATATCCACAAAGCTGTCATTTTCAAATTTTGCAGCTTTTAGGCCATTCAAAGTCTCATCAACCACATCAGCTGGCCTGTCAACCAGTAATCTGTCACTCTGTAAATATTTATCATACGTCTAGTATGTGCGAGGGGCTGGGGATACAGATGAAGGAGTACACAAGGCAGACAGAATTCCTGCCACTAAGAAAATTATGTTATCATATGCATGCAGAAGAGTGAAAAGAAGTGAAAAGGTGCTGACTGAAGAAAAGTATTTCTTTTGCTTTTTGTAGAAGCTCCACTAAAGCAACAAAAAAGGGATGGGTTTTTTGTTTGTTCGTTTTGTTATAAGCACAAATGGCTAAGGACAAACAGGGTGCCAATAAGAAAAGAAGTTACAAAATTTGAAAGTGAAAAAAAAAACAAGCAGTTAGACCATTTGAAATAACCTTTCACATCTAAAAAAGTCAAATCCAAAGTTGCCAGTAAGAAAAGCAGAAAAGTTAACCAGTAGATACCACCATCATCCAATCCCACCACATCTCCAGCATCGGTGGTAGCCAGTACTTTTGTAAGTGAAAGTCAAAATGATGCTTAAAAATGAGGCTGGGTTGATCTTGTCATTCTTTATGGCAGAGTAACCCATTTAGGTGCAAATGGAGACACCTGGAGGATATACTAATAAGTGAAATCAATAGATCACAGATAGACAATTACCGGATCTTCTCTTTGACATGAACACCTGTAGATGCAAATGAGCTTTAGAAAGTATGACAGCTTTTATAGAGTGCAAAATTTCTATAGGAAACTTGGTGTGGGAATGTGATGAGGGGAAGGAATA
>PVIC010029613.1:0-22414 GCA_004025085.1 Thryonomys swinderianus
TGGGTGGATAGGGATATGGGTAAAAATGAGAATTAACTTGTGTCATATACTGGTACAAATTCCCCAATGTTATATGTGATTTTGAGATGTACATAAATTGTACCAATAAAGAATTTAATTAAAAAACAAAAAAAAATATGTGAAGCATATATAATCATGATACCCCTTCTCACAGGAGGGACACAAGACTTAGTAATTAGCTGGAGTCCTACAGCAAATCACTAAGAGAATGGAATCTGAATGCAGGTTATTTGACTTTGGAACTCATCTGAGTTTTTATCAGTTTGCTATATTGCCTTCTAGGGGAAACGACATTAAAGTACGAATTATCTTCAATCTCATTTCCTCTATGGTTTGTCAAGGTTTTCCTTGATGATTGCTTTTAAACCCACTCATTATGAAAATAATGTTTAATTCATACATAGTTTGGTGTGCTAACATTAAAAATGTTAAGGAAAGAAAAAAATGAAAAAGCAAAAATGTGTCTAACTCCTCAGGAGTCTGCCATTTGGAACAGCAGTACAAAGAAAGAGTTTTTGATATTTTTTTAAAAAGGAAATCACATTTTAGGACTGGATCATCAGGAAAAACAGTTATAAAGTTGGAAAGTAAAGATATTCAAACTTGGACAGTTTCTCCACACTTTAACGTGATCTGAGATAATACTGGAGCTAGACTACTGACAGGTCAATATATGCTTTTTTTCCTATTATTTCTCTGAAATCTTTCTCTTTTCTAGTCTGTTTGAATGGTTATTTCTTAATGACATCAACTAATACCTGCTATCAAAGCAGTTGAGCACAGATAACAGAATTGTGCAATATTCATTAATTTAGGTTACTATAAAAGGTTAATTATTAGAGGCAGCTTTATCGTCTCTTCATATTTATAAGGCCCAGTTTGACCCTGTACACCTGTGTTATCCTTTATCCCTTAACTGTGTGATTTGTTTTTAATTACCATATTCTATTTTTTATTTCTGAGTCTATGTCTTCTTCAAAGAAGTGGAAGCTCCGTAAGAATAAGGACATTTTCTGCTTCATCACTGTCTTTCGCTAGCATGTTGCAAAATGATTGGTGCATCATAAGTACTGATAAATATTTGTTGAATTAAATAATGAATAAAAGATGACTATGCCTAAGATTAATGCAAAACATCTGGAAAGGAATTGATATACTTCTCTAAAATTCATTCTAAATATTTAAACACTGGGATAGCAATTTTAAATCGGGGAGTATTAAGGGAGTAAGATGATTATCATTTTAACTAGTTCTAATCTTGAGTTAAAGTCTAGTGTTTGTAACTTATTAACTCCTTAGTCTTAAAGAGATATTCGACATTATTTATAAATATTTTAACCTGTAAATGACAATAAGAACTACCACCTCATAACCTATGTGGCACAAGTGCCACTCACTAAATTCTAACTTCCTCCTGTTATTTGACTGCACAGATACAAAACTTTGAGAAAATAAGTTTACTTGTAAAAGATAATGAAAAGTTGCCCAAGCTATCAAAGGACTGGCTTATCAAATTAAAAATATAACACATTTTAAGGGAATAAATAATTATGATTTCATGTAAAAATGAAACTATCCTCCTCAAGGTCAAAACAGTCTGTTTAGAGTGTTTTGTTCATAGGATTCTCATACCTATAAAAAGCTTTTATGTATCTCCACATATGAACAAAAGTCAGGGATCAAGTGTTTTGTTGTTTTCAATTTGTTATTATATAGGGCAGCAATAAGGACATGATAAAAGCTTAAAGTTTAAATCTATTCAGGGACTATTAGTAGGAATGTGTGTCTATCTTAGTCATAATGACAGCAGGGCCAAGTATTGATTACACTTCTATGAGAGTCATCAGAGTGACTCTCTCCAGGAAGGATTCATTTGTACATAGATTTGAGGCTTTGGCCAGGCATGGTGATTCACATCTGTAATCCCAGCACTCAGGAGGCAGAGGCAGGAGGATTGCTGTGAGTTCGAGTCTATCTGGCTACATATTGAGTTCAGAGCCAGCCTGAACTACAATGTGAGACCCTGTCTCAAAAAACTTAAAAACAAAAAAGATTTGGGGCTTTGTTCTTCTATAGGTTATTAATGATATGATTACAGATGGGTATATATTATAGACAATGATGTCTTTGAAATTGAGAATTATGTAATTATTATGATACCAATACTATGTGACTCAAAATAGACTAAAAGAGCTGAAATGACAGATTTGAGATTATTCTTGACTTACGAACTCAATTTGTTCATGATGGTTTGTTGAGACTCAAGTTGGTCAATTGCCTTCAAAGTCTTTCTCCTATAAAATTTTAAGCTTCACTTTCTTTCAGGAAGATTTCAGTGTCCTTGAGAGAGATTGGTTTAGGATTTCTCAGTTACCCCCACACAGAAAAGCATGTTGTCATATTCCTTCCAGAACTCTGTAAGGGTAAAATCTGTATCTAAGACCATCTCGAAACACAAGTGACTGGCATTTGAGTTGTAACTCAAGACTTTGGTTATAAGTTCAAAATAAAATTCAAGGCATAACCCAAGTTATTCATATGTCAGGATGGTCATAACTTGAGAGTCCATTGTAATTCCAAGAACTTTTGCAGCACATATAAATGAAAGCAAAAATAGATTGACAGAATATCTTTTCAGTTCATTCCGTGCTAGGGGACTCTGAAATAGGATTATATAAATGAAAAGAAACTTACTAAAATTAGTAATTAACTAATAATTCAAAATTTTCTTATAATTAATTAAAATTGGCTTAAAAGAATATTTAATGTGTGTGTTTAAAATAGAGGTAACTCAGGCATATTTAATTAAATAATAGGCCATTGAACTAGATAACCTCCATCACCACAATTTTTAAATTTGAAAGTTCTATGCATGTACATGATAAAATCTGGACAAGTTGAAATAGTTCTTCTGCATTCTGAGGGATTATGATGTATAAAGTATGTTAATATGTTTTAGAAAACAGAGGAGGATTTTCCTTAGTGCCTTGTTTCCTGACCAAATATTTTGTTTACAATGTACTACCTGATGCCATTCATATCATCTTGTTATCTTACTCATTTGTTCATTCCTTCCTCATTTGAAAACATCTGTGTGTCCCTACTATATTTTAGGTCTTGTATGAAACCCTAGGGACATACCATAAGTAAGATGTTGTCCTTGCTCCTTGGTGGAGACAGTTACCTGAGCAACTAACTGACAGCAGGACAAGTGCTCTTAAAGGCTGTTAGGTTCGTGTCATAGAATCTCAACCAGGTCAGAACTGTTTCCTGGAATTTTCTTCCCTGCACAGGTTTAGGTTAGTGTAGCCTACGACAGACATACTGTATGAAACTTGCATTGTGGACATGCAGCAGCAACCCAGTCCACGCTATGTTTTAAATTTAGGTTTCGGGCATGAGGCTCTCATGCAGCTCACACCCCTTCTCTGGGAGGTTGCAGCTGGGCTGAGAGAGCCTCGTTAGACTGTCTCTCAGCTTCACTTTGAGGCCAGAGGAATCAACCTCGTGGTCATAGGCATCAGCCTCACCTGCAAAACCCTCCCTTTATCAGTGGTAGAAGCTAAGGGGATCGGGAGATTGACCTATATTCTACTGAGTTCTCACTCTTCTAGCTCAGCCTTACAGATTGCAACTTGTTCTTGCTTCTTTCGGTATCTTCCCTTTTGATTTATTTCTCTGAAGGCCTCATGTTTCAGCAGTTAAACCAGCTTTCTTATAATCATGGAAAGTCAAATTTCTATGAAATCACGTGTCTGTAAGGCTATATGTCATTTATCTATCTGTCTCTTATATATCTATCATTATTTTAGTGATTTTTCTCCTACAGAACACTTAAAGAAACACTTGCCAGTATTCTTAGCACTCTGAGAAGAGACAAGAGACAATGAGCAATTTTTCCTGAAAAGGGAAATGTAGTCAAAATAAGAATAGTGTGGGATTTCACTAAGAAAGATATTTGAATTGGGATAGGAGGATGAAAGAGATGTTTTTAGGTGAAGAATTGGAGAAATGTTTTCAAACAGACGGGAAATATCGTGGGTTAAAATTCCCATGGAACTGGGAATTTTAGAGGTGATTAGGTGACGGGAAGATGGTCACACGTGCGTGTGGGGAGCTGGGACACAGGGGAAAGACATAGCATCAGAAATAGATGGGAAAGGGAACTCAAGCTGTAAAAGTCCGTATAGCAGTTATGTAAACAAAGTTCAATGAGAAATGATATGACTAGGTCACGTATGTATAAATGGCCAAATAATTTACATTCTTGAGGATCATCCTATTATCTTTCCATACTTAAATGCCCTGTACATACAATAAAATGTATGTATACATTTAGAGAATGTATACAAGAATACATTTTTTGTGATGGTGTAGCTCTTTATATTAATCTTCCAATATTATCATGAAGTCTTCTTAATAAAAAAATCTGAGATATTTCCTATTTTACAGTGAGTATCATATATTCGAGGATTTATTTACATTTTCAGTTAAGGGAAGAGGAGGGTAGCAGTAAATCAAGAGGGGAAAGAAAAAAATTGTGATGGTAAAAAATAGAGGAAACAAACTCATGTATATATGGGGTGGAGGATTGCAGGGTGGGTAGGGGAATGGGAAAAATGAGAATTAATTTGTGTCATACACAAATTGTGTCACATTCAAATTGTGTCACAAATTGTGTCACATACAAATTCTCAATGTAGAATGTGACCATGATGTGTCTATAAAATGTACCTATATCAAAATTGTAAAAAACAATTTGTGAGGTAGAATGTGATGTTTAGCCCCATACAAAGACATCTCTACATAATGAGTAACTATTTGAAATAATTTCAAATGTGTATGATATGGCATAGAGCCTGGTTCCCAAACAGTGTGGGTCAAGATGTCTTAGACCACTGAGACAAACATACAAAGACATTGTAAGAGAATTTAAAATTTCAAAAAATAGGTCTAGCTTTAGTTTTTGGCAGGTTAAAGTCCAGCTTTTCCAGCACCATTTGTTAAAGAGGCTATCTTTCCTCTACTGAGGATATTTGGCTCCTTTGTCAAAGATGGGGTGGCTTAGTGTACTTGGAGTTGTTTGTGGATCTTTTAATCTATTTCACTGATCCTCAGGTCTGTTACTTTGCCAGTACCATGCAGTTTGTATATGAGTGGCTTTATAGTAAAGTTTCAAGTTTGGGGATTGTAACACCCCCCCACACACACTGTGTCCTTTTTGCTTAGAATTGCTTTTGCTATTCTGGGTCTTTGGTGATTCCAGATGAATTTTTTGATAAAATGGGAAAAAATGAGAATGAAATAATGGCATATACTGGTACAAATTCCCAATATTGAGTGTTATCACAATGTGTATATACATACCATGTACCAATAAAGATAAAAATAAACTAAATTTTTTTTCAAAAAATAAAATTCAGTGATACCTGCAGGATACTTCGGTGAACAATATTCATTTGAAGTCATATATACAAAGCTAGTGTCCTGACAACTGTTATGAAAAGGTGCTGTGCAAAAATCAGTGGGGAACAGGAAATCAAAGTGGCAGTGTAAGTCTAATTCCAAAGTTAAAGAATCTGTACATTGGGCAGGGGATTTAGCTCAGCGGTTCCAGTGTCTGTCTTGCAAGCGTAAGGTCCTGAGTTCAATCCCTGGGAATGGTGCAGGGAATGGTGGCTCACACCTGTAATTCCAGTAATTGGGGGGCAGAGGCAGGAAGATTACTGTGAGTTTGAGGTTTGCCTGGGCTCTGTAGTGAATTCAGGTCCAGCCTGAACTACAAACTGAGACGCTGTTTCAAAAGCAAACAAATAACAACAAAAATAATTTATGCATTGCCAACAGGCAAATATATTGCATTGATAACTGATTGTGATCATTTAAATTAAATCATACTTTCAAACAGGTCAATTCTTAGTATATAAATACTCATTAAGTAGTTTATACCAAACCATGTGATAAGTAGTACTAGTAGTTATTTCTTTTGGCTGAGAGAGACAGGAAAAACTTACTGTGGAGAACGAAGTTATCATGAACCAGAAAAATATGCAAACTTCTTAGAAAGGTTATAAAACTACAGATATGTGTGGGTATAAGGCAAAGCTGGGACACACGATTCAAACTGTAGCATTAACATTTGGCCTAAAGACGCTATTATGTTCCATAATTGCAGAATGCTATACTAGCATAAATATGTCTCTGCTTGCCTAGCTTTTGATAGTAACTCTAGCTGTGAGCACCTTATGCCACATTTTCCTTGGAGCAGAAGCCATGTGGAGAAAGAACATAGAGGATTTCAACAATTCAGTGCACCACATTTCTACAATAGATGAATGAAGTGGAATGTTGAGAAACTCCAAGTTACTAGTGGTTGCTTTCCACCTGATGCAATTAGAGATGCTCAGATTCAAGTCTGCACTCTCATGTAGCCATTTTCCATAGGAACAAATAATGATCATTTACCAAGTCTGAGTGTTTTCTCCATCATAACTGAACTTCCAGTTGTTTGATTTTCAGTAATGCTAGTGACTTCCAGTTCATTAGTTTTGCCTTTCTTCCCATTACCTTACTGTGCCTACTTGAGGAGGGTGGAGGAGAAGCTGCCAATATTTAATGAAACCCCACTATAAAAAATGTGATTATCTATTCCTTCCTTCCTTCCTTCCTTCCTTCCTTCCTTCCTTCCTTCCTTCCTTCCTTCCTTCCTTCCTTCCTTCCTTCCTTTCTCTTTCTTTCTTTCTTTCTTTCTTTCTTTCTTTCTTTCTTTCTTTCTTTCTTTCTTTCTTTCTTTCTTTCTTTCTTTCTTTCTTTCTTTCTTTCTTTCTTTCTTTCTTTCGAGACAAGGTCTCGCTTTGTAGCTCAGGCTGGCCCTGGGTTCACTATAAAGCCCAGGCAAGCCTTGGACTCAGCAATCCTCCTGCCTCTGCCTCCCGAGTGCTGGGATTACAGGCGTGAGCCACCACGCCTGGCACTGTGGTATGTGGTACTGATTGCTGGTGGGCATGAGTCACCCACCAGAATTGTACGTGGTTACTGGGATCGAACTCAGGACCTTGCATTTGTGAGGGAGGCACTGGAACCACTGAGCTAAATCTCCCGCCCGGTAATATCTATTTCTTAACTATCTGCCAAGCACTTTGCTAAACATTTACAAGCAAATACATTGTATTTCTATTGCTACACTAAAATGAAAATATTGTTTTTCTTATTCTTATTATTGATGTTTTATGATTGAAGACACTGGGGGTATCCAATGTTCATAGTAGTTAACCAGTGACTCATCTAGTAGATGATAGAATTAGTTTTTTTTGAGACAGGGACTCGCTTTGTAGTTCAGGCTGGCTCTGAGCTCACTATGTAGCCCAGGCAAGCCTGGGATTTAGCAATCTGCCTGTCTCTGCCTCCCAAATGCTGGGATTACAGGCGTGAGCCACCACACCCGGCACTGTGGTATGTGGTATTGATGGCTGGTGGGCGTGAGTCTCCACGCCCAACATTGTATGTGGTTTCCGGGTATTGAACTCAGGACCTTGCATTTGCAAGGCAGGCGCCGGAACCTCTGAGCTAACCCTCCGGCCCTAGAATTAGAGTTTTATTTCCACAGTTGGCTGATGGCTAGGACCACCATCTGAAAAACTGAGCTATACTGATTCATTCCTGAACCAACATTTTGCAAATATTTTAGCAAGGCCAGGCTGTTTAAATTGTCTAATCCTTCAGAGTTTCGGACACACAGATTTGTAAACAAATCAATCAAGTGTAACTTGAAAGAAAATGTGAAAGCAAAGAAAAATGTGATATGCATACACACTGGAGTACTACTCACATAGAAAGATAATGTCAAGTCATTATGGGAAAATGTTTGCATCTTAAGACCATAATGCTAAGTGAAATAAATCGGGCACAGAAGGTTAAGTATCCCAAGGTTTCTATTATATGAGAAACCCAAAGTCTAAATAATTTCAAAAGAAAAAAAATAAAAAATGATAAGACACTGAGAGACAAGATTTCGTGGAGCAAGAAAGGGGAGCTGGGGATGGGGAGGGGAGCAGAAGAAGTAAAAAGAATCTACATGCTGTACAAACAAGTATTAGTTCTCAACAAAGAATGTGTTTTTTCTTTATCACAAATATACCCAAATAAAAGTTTTTTATAAACAAAATAGTCAAAGTTAAGAACTTAATGAGCTGGGCATAAAGAGGCGTGCTTGTAATCCCAGAACTCGGGAGCAGAGGTAGGAGGATTGGTGCGAGTTTGGACTATGTAATGATACTGTCTGGGCAGAATTACAGAGTGAGATCCTGTCTCTTCTATTTTAATGTAATTCAAGTAGATATTAATAAAGAAAATATAAAACCAGATTGATGGAAAAATAATTTTTCACAACAAAAATAATTAGAAAATAACAATAGAAAATACACTGTGTGTCAGGATCTTTGTATTATTTGAGAACCTGTCTCACAAAGAGAACATTATGAACAAGTTTATCACCATATATGATCGAAGAAAAACCATAAATTCTAGCTAATTATAAATACCTTCTATAGATGCAGGCTGCCTTTACAGCACCGATTTTTATTGAGGTAAAAAATATGAATGAGACATTAAGATAGAGCCAATGTTACATAAAAAGCTTCAGCATCTATATTTAATCACATTGCAAACAAGAATGAAAAGAGAGCATGTGACAGAGGCACTATTTAAAGATATAAACACTGACATTCTTGGAAAACATACAGAAGAGATCACTGTACACACTTAGGAAAATTGACAAAAACCTCACAGTTTAAGCACTAGAATCTAAAGATAAGTCTATCAGAGTGAAAATGGAAAACTGTAAAGGAAAGGAAAAATATTAAGAACAATGTAGGGAAAAAAACCTTCAAAGATGCAATGAGAAGAGAGAAAGGAAAGGTCACAGGAGGAGAGAGGAGATGTGAAAAGAATTAAGATGTGTTATGTGCAAGTACCAACTCCCCACAATGACTGTAAGCATTACATAATGCAAATATGTATATGAATAATAATTTTAAAACAAACTAAAAATGCACAAGAGAAAGATATAATAGAAGTATGTTAAACTAGAGTTATATTAAGGGAAAGTAAAATTTGAGAATGAGCTTAAATTAAATATATTTTTCAGACCAAAGTAATGAGACAAACTAATAAGGGAATGTAGAATATAACAACTTAATTTCTTAGATGAACTGTAAGAAAAATTCCTTCAGAGAGAAATGTAGCAGAAGGTCTGAGGTACAAAAGAACTAATTGTATAAAGTAAATTTGAATGAACAGTTACCAAAGTTGTAATAACTATATCTGTATCTGATGTTATTAAAAAGTATATAACATGTATCTGTCAGCAAAAAAAATGAGGGTCGAAGTGTAGTTAAATAATGGTATGTAGTAAGAAAGTGCTTAGTAGGATTAAGTTGTTTAATTTTTCCAGGAGGAATTCAAAGAATTGATTAAATTTATAATTTGATAACTTTAGTGTATTAGTATATTTTTTATTTTAATGCAATACATGTAGACATTAATAAAGAAAATATAAGAAGCATCTTGTTACATAGCAAAATAAAACAAAATTTCTTAACAAAATAATCAAAGAATAACAATAATTAATACACTATGTACCATAATCCTCAAAGAATGGTCAAAATGTCACTCAGAATACAAATCAAGGACAAAAGAGACTTTTACAAAGAAGTAACAGATACTAATAGAAAACTTTCTTTTCAGTGAACAAGGAGAGACTATATGGCAGTATAATACCTAATTATTATAATTTCTACTTTAGGAAGTAAAAGACTAGAAACACATTATATAATTTTCAAAGGAATTAATTAAAAACCATGAAAGATAAAATTATTAATTCATTTTTCCCAGAAAAAGAAGGTGAAAATGAAGAGAAACAATATTAAAAGTAAGTGAGAAAAGTATCAAGTCTTCAAACTTATCCTATCTATGGAAAGTTATATTAAATATATGAACTGCTCCACTTAACCAGCAAGAATAATCAGGCTAAAAGAATAACTGAGTCCAACTATATGGTCTTTTCAAGAATTTATAAGAGCAGAAGGATGAAATGTTGGAAATAAAATTATACCACATTCAATAAAGCCTATCTACATGCCTTACATGATATAGACAACTTAAAAAATATTTCTCACTAAAATGGGTTGCAAGTCTATAAAAATGATGTATTCATAAAGTTATAAAAGTAAATTTATACATATATGTAGAAACAAGTTCAAAACATGAATTTAAAACTGTTAAAAGGGAGGAATAAGCAAACATATACTTACAGTAAATAGTTATGAAATGCATTTGTCAGAACTGGTAAAACAAAAAAAGACCTCAAGAGTACATTATAGAAGAATTAACTATCATTAGCAAATTTTATCTGCCTGGACACACATTTGGACACACACATAAACACATGTGTTTCACACTCATAAAATTTGTACTCGATACCTAGAGTGTACTTATTCTTTTTCAAATATATAGTTTACTAGTGCATATTAATTTTACAAAATATTGTTTTTCACTGCTAAATTCTTATACATGCATATGCTTTCCTCCTATCCACTCCCAATAATGCAGCAACAGTGCCTTAATTTCACAATAAGAAAGCAAACCATAGTTTTTTTGTTCCCTTAAAAGAAATTCAAATGGTGTTGCTGAAAGGGGGAGTGGAGAAAGGGTTACTATGAGGCAAGATCTCGCTTTGTAGCTCTAATCAAGTCATATTACCAAGATAGCTGCCCACAGTGTCTAATCATAAATTAATGTTAATTGGAGATGATATTCTGGAAGGTGTGGGCTGAATTTCAGTGAACCACATCTCCCACTCTTTTTCCCCTTACTTCTTTTCTTTAACTAAGAATAACTCTGTAATGTCTTCTTGTTCCCTTTGAATTTTCTTCTTGCTGTTTGCAAAGGATATAAAACACAAAACAAGCCTTATTTATTCAAGCTTTGCTCTCCCAGCTGCCAGAGGGAAAAACATTAGTATGTTGAGGTCACATTTATTTTACCTTGAGCCTAGATACCTGGGAAGGACATCTACCTGTACCTGGATCCAGAACACAATCTAAATTGGGATGTGAAATACATAATATTTAAGCTAATGTCATATATGGCATATCTCTTGCTTAGGTGAAATTTTATTCTTATTTGCCTTTTGGTCATTTTGAAAATATTCACTGATACATTTTCTTTTTTCAATTTTGTAAGGGAAAATACATTATTTAAACTTGCCTTTCTTCAGCAGTGTTTCTGTTTCTTTTGAATTCTTCCAGTCACTGCTAACTTCATTCTAAGAGCCCTGATGGAGATGATGATAGAATCATCTCAGTTTCGCAGGTAACCATCTTCTCAGCCATTATTTGCCATAGATTCTTCAAGGTTTGCTTGAATGGCATCAGATGTAGCAGCCTTTTATGATGACTATGGACGATTTAATTACAAACTGAGAAACTGAGCCTGTTAGCACTGAAGGAAGGAGCAACAATCTCCTCACCTGTATCACCAAGGGATGCACAGCTCTTTAAATGTTGCATGGGAAGCTTCAACATAAATGTGATATATGGTCCTGGGAAAATCATACCTACCTGGAAGAAATTTAAATCACACTCCACTAAGATCTTGTTTTCCATAAATCAAAACCTTGGTTGCTGTGTTTAAAGAGTTGTTTACTATCTAAAGGCAGAAGCTCAGTGAAGAAAACTGTAATTAAAAGAAGTTGTGGGTTTCACCTAGCAGCACTGCGCGAACATTCATTCTCATGACATCTTGCAGCCAGGAGGTACTAACCTATTTTGGATAACTTGTAAATCTCTCTCCCTTGGAGTGATGATATGATGACTCTCTTAATATTTAGCAAAAGGCCATAGAAGTGAGGTGCACTTATCTTCCCTTAATCAGCAAAGTGACTTCATTGCTAAAATGTCACCAATGTCCACAGTAATAAGCTTCCTCCATCTTCCAATAGATCACTTAGCTAAGTGAAACAAATATCCAGAACCAGTTAAAATCCCCAAACTTTTGCCTCTGGTAGACTCAGGTTATGTAATTTGTCATTAAAATTTATGGAAGCAGATTTAACTTTATTCTGTGCCTACTTTTTAAAAAGTGAAATGCCTTTAGATCTGTCTTTAAAAGTGAGATAGTTACGGCTTAATATTTTTCTACATTTCACCTTCACCTTTTAGAAACCGACAAGAGAATGTGCAAAACTAGAGCCTCCTTGGTTGCTAATGAGCAGTAACCTGGACACTCTCCTTAGTACAGTGCCGCCTGAAGTACCGCTGACAGCAGTGGCTAGTTAAAAACAGACGGGGAGGGTGGAGAAGATGGCCTCCACTTTGACAGTGTTATTCAAGGCAGAGACATCTGATGAGTAGCATCATAAAGACACAGGGAGGCTCAGGGATGAAAAGGTGGCCCGGCATAAAACAGCTTCACAGACACAATTGAAGCTTATTCACCTTCTCGCTGCATTATTCTCTTTTCTGTTTGATTTCATTTTCTTAGTAAAACAGGGTTGGGGACGGAAGACAAAGGGAAGCAAACAAAAGGAAATGGCATCAGAGATTGCAATATGTACACTGCTTTCTTTGTAGCCACTTCCAACAACAGGATGGCTTATCAAACTGGGCTTTCCAAAATTAACTATGTACACATCATCTGAACATTTGTGAAGATGCAAATTCTGATTTTATGTGTCTGGACTGGGACCTGAGATTTGGCATTTCTAATAAGATGTGAAGCAATGCTGTTGCTCCTGCCCTGGTACCATCCATCAAATAGCAAAACTGTAGAAGATTTTGATGCATTAGTCTGAATCCTATCTAATTTTAAACTAGTCAAAGACAGCCATCTTTCTCTAGACTGAAAATAAAAGAACAAAGCTCACAGGCAGAATAAATATCAAATCAAGGCACACTTAACAGTTACCATCTCTCCTTTTACTCACAACTCATTTCATCTTAATACAAATTCAAGAAGCTAGGAAACATTATTCCCATTTCTCAGGGAAGAGGACTGAGAAGTCAGTGTTAAAAGCATATCCAATGTCTGATACCTGGAAAGGGAGAGAAAAACATTTCACACAATCTGGATGTCCTTTTCCTTGGGCTACTCAGTACATCAGTTTATGAATAAAAGGGTTTCCACACACATGAACAAACAAGTTTGATCCTTAAAATATATGTCCACTGAGAAAAGTATAGTAGACCTTATTATCCTCGTTTTGTAGATGTGGTAAATAAGGCAGAAAAAATAAAATGGCATAGGCAGGCTCCACCAGCTAATTAGCAGCAGAGCGAGAGCTGTCGCTGAGAACCTTTGGACACCAGGCCTCTTCCCTCTCTCTCGCCATGATCTTGTTATTCAACAGTAATCAATGTGTAAATGAAACAGAAAACAACAGCACTAATCAGTAATATGCTTCGGCAATGTGCATCAGGAAAAATATCATTATTTATACCCTATACTCATTAAAATTGTTTTTAAACAAGATGCAAAAGCTTCAGGATTCACTTCAGGTTCAAAAATCTTCAAACTTAAATTTGCAATGAGTCTTAACTCTGCAGGGATATTCCAGGTTGAGGGCCCACCAGGGTCATGGATCATGCGAACATTAATAGCTTTTACTGCCTTCTGGCCATTTATATATTTTAAATTATGAATTGTATTCTTTTATTTTAAAGATTTGCTTTGGTGGCTGGCTGTAAAATTGATTTCAGGAAAATGTTTTATTTCTCATCACAAAAATAATTTCCAAACTAGAAACCATGGAACATATTTGTAAATCCCAGAATTTAGGGAGGCTGAGGCACAAGGATAGAAAGTGTGAGTCCTGCCTTGGAAACTTAGCAAGACTCTGTCTCAAAGTCAAGATTCTACAGATCCATTTTTGTATCTTCAGTTTTTATCTCTACTGATTGTTTTCTCTCCTCCTGCCACACACACAGTACAGGAGATCGAATTCAGGATCTTTTCCTTGCAAGCCAAGCATGTCACCCAGCTAAATTGCCAGCCTCTGATTGTTTTCTATCAATACTTCAACGTCTTTCTCCATTAGTAAATACAGCTTTCCTTTTTAACTCATAGTATATAAACCAACATATTTATCTATGTTTCCCTAGAGACAAATATGCTTAAAGCACTGTTTTTTTGTGAATGTGTCATCTGCTTTTCCATTTTACTCCTTAATCCGCTATAGTTCATACTCTTCTATCACTATTGAAATAAAACTACCTTCCCTAAACTAGTTATCTACATATTAGTTAATTCAATGCATTTGATTTCTCTTTAGAATTTGGTATGTTTACATACTTCTTTTCCTTCTGAAATGCTCTTCTGCTTTCTGAAGTTAAAGTCACTATTCAGTTTCTTCCCATTTCCATGTTTATTTGTCTCCAGTTTACATCGTGGATTATTCTTCCTCTTTTCAATCTTCATTGAAACACATTTATAACCACAGTCTGTTCTTTGTATTGTGATAGGTGTAGGGATAAAATTGTGACTAAAAAATAATTATCTCTAAGGTATTAGAGCTTCTAATCTAACAGGAACTGGTGATTGACTCAGCTAGTCCAGAGTAGCTTTTCCAAGGGAAAGCTGATGTTTTAGTTACTGTTTGGTTGCTGAAATCCAATACCAAACAAGTATGACTGTAAGGAGGAAAGTGTTATTCTGACTCACAGTGTGTAGAAGTTAGTCCACAGTCAGCTGGTGAGGGCACCACAGCAGAGAAAGTTTTTTTTTTTTTTTTTTTAATAGCATGGCAGTCAGGAAGCAGAGATCCACGGAGAGGAAAGGAGACAGACCCTTGTAGGCCAGGCCTACAGTGAACCACTTCCTCTCACTGGGCTTCATCTCTCAACATCACATTTAACTATAAACCCCTGAGTAAACTAATTCACTGATGAGTATGACTTTCCATGATCCACTCAGCTCTGCAAAGCCCCCTTGGATGAGCAGATTAGGCTTGGAAGGACATCTAAGCATAAACTACCACATTCTGCCTTACAGAAAAGACTTGGTGCATTCTTCTGTACAAAATACATTTAATGTACCTCTAAGACTTGCAAAATCCCAAATGTTTTATCATTAATGAAAATTCAAAGTTCAAAGTGTCCTATGAGGTAAACACTTAGCTCTGAGTCTCATAGAAATCAAAAGAAAGTTAAACACTTCCAAACTACAAAGGCATCGCATGAACATTCCCACCCAAAAAGGGACAAATAGGGTCGGGGGGAGGGGTCAAAAGGAAAGGAACCAAAGCAAGACCAAAATCTAGTAGAGCAAACACTGAATCATGTTTTCCTGTCTCCAGTACTCAGGGCCTTCTTTGGTAAGATGTGAGCTCCAAAGGCTTTGGTGGCCCTGCCCCTATGGCACTGCTGAGGGTTGTAACCCCCATGGCTACTCTCTTGGGCCAGCATCGCTCACTCCTTGAGGCTTTCCTCAGACATTCCATCACTTGATTTTCCATATCCAGGGTTCCTCATCATACCTTCAGATTCAGCCTCACAGCTTCACTCATGTCTTCTCACCCTACACCTATCACGCTGCCTGGCCTCTGAGGCCTTCTGAAATCTGACTGGAACAGTCCTTGACCTCACAGCTCTTACACTTAGTGTGTGCCTAAAACCGGCACCATGTGGAAGACACTGAGGTCTGCTGCCAGGGAGAGCAGGCCTTGTGCATTTTTTCTTTTTCTTTTTTTTTTTTTTTTTTTTTTTTTTTTTTTTTTTTTTTTTTTTTTTTTTTTTTTTTTTTTGAGACAGGGTCTCTCTTTGTAGTTCAGGCTGGCCCTGAGCTCACTATGTAATCCAGGCTAGCCACAAACTCACAGCAGTGCTCCTGCCTCTGCCTCCCGAGTGCAGCCACCACACCCGGCATAGTGGTGTGTGGGACCGGAAGTAGAACTTGGGACCTTGGGCTTGCCAGTCAGACCCCAGAACCACAGAGCTAAACTCCCGGCCCAGCCCAGCCATTTTGTATCATGCTTGTGGTTGCGGAGGTTTCTGAGTGACTGAATGGCTGAGGACGGCGAACTGAAAACTGGGAAATCAATCACCATTCCATATGCTGGGGCCATTCTGGAGCAGGGGGACCTGGAACTCTCTTCTCAAAGCAGTTCTTCACCTTTGTATTTTTGAGCCTGCAAAGGGTGAATCCCTCCTTGGTCCTCAGATCCACTCGCATTTTTCCTATTGCCCTGTTCCAAAGTTCCTGACTTCTTTATACCGTCAATCATTTACAGCAATCATGTTCGCCTTTGCTCTGTCTTTGCAGGCCTCAAATTTACCAGTGCTTCCTTTCTGGGCAAACAAAATTTTTGAAATAACTTTGTGGTACTGTTTGCTATTGATTATCAGTGTAGAACAGGCTAAAAGCCCCCAACAGTATCCAAGACACAGTCTTAATGTTTGAATGACTTGAAATTTCCTTGGCCAGATTAATTAATGCACTGCCCTTAATCTCAGTCTCTTGTAGTCTCTGAACATGAGCAAAAGGCAGACAAATCTGCCAGAATCCAATAAACATGGTCTGAAGCTCAGTTGCCACTGCGATTCTTTTTGTAATTTAATTTATTGGTACATTACATATACACATCACAATTACACTCCACACTGACAATTTGTACCAGTGTATGGCATGACTTAATTCTCATTATTCCCCTTCCCCTACCCACCCTACAATCCACACCCCTATATGCACAAGCTTTGTTTCCTTTTTTAACCATCAATTTTTTCTTTCCCCTCATTATTTATGCCTAAGCCCTATTTCCCTTTGAATATTTATTATTTCACAATATTGATCATGCATCTAGAATACATTTATAACTTTGATTTCTTATACCAGAGAAAAGATATGATATTTACACATCTGTGACCTATTTATTTCACTTATGACCATGTTCTTAAGATACGTGCATTTGAGTATAAATGACTCAACCTCATCATTCTTTATGGCAGAGTAATACTCCATTTTAAAAAGAACTACATCTTCTTTATCCAGTCTAGAGTTGATGGGCATTTGGGTTCTTTCCAAGATTTAGCTATCACAAACTGAGCTACTATAAACATGGATTCACATATGTAGCTGTGATATGAATCTTGTGATTATTTTGTATATATCCCCAGCCGGGGAATAGCAGGGTCAAATGGAACCTCTAATCCTAGTTTTTCGAGGAATCTCCACACTGATCTCCATAGTGGTTGTACTAGTCTACATTCCCACCAATAGTGGAGAAGGGTTCCTTTTTCTCCAAAGCCTTGCCAGCATTTGTTCTTTTCCTAATGAAAACCTCCTGAGGCTGGTCTTTCTGGCTGTATTAAGTCAACATGCTGGTCTTTTGAACTCCAAATAGATTCTCCTATGCCCACCATTCTGGGCCTACTTCTTTTTCAGGAATCTACAAAGTGTTGCAAAGTCCTCCCATAAGCCATTTCCAAAGGCTTCTTAACCATACAGACAGGTAACATCAAGTAAAGAGCCCATTTTTTTCTAGTACTAAAAACTGTCACAGTTACTTTTTTGTTGCTGAAACACAATATCCAGTTCCCACAGGTTAAGGAAGAAAGGTTTTGTTTGGCTCATTCAGTAGAGGTTTCAGTCCATACTTGGCTGGTTCAAAGACAGGGCTGCATGGTAGAGGCAAAAGAGCTTATGGTATTACAGGCAGCTAAGTAAGCTCAAATTCATACATAGTCAAAGAGGGACTGAACTCTCAAAGAAATCAGTGAAAAATACAATCAGATTTATTGCTGGAGGCACAGTTGAAGAAGGAAAGGGCTCAAGATAAGTCACAGTGGTCAGACTTACATACATCCCCAGTGGATAAACAAAACTTGGGAGTATACTGTAATTAGTACCACCTGGTCCATTCAGGCTGGATGTGCATTTGAGTACTCAGGTAGGTGGCCCAAACACCTACGTCCATCCCTTCCTTAAAATATTCCTGTTTTAGAAGTTATATATAATCTGGGGTTAGCCACATACCCTTGCTATATGTCCTGCTTCCCTATTGGATCAATATTAGCTAAGCAGCTATGCTTATAATCCTATAGGTTGGTTACAGTTTCACCCACATTCTATTTACACAATGACTTTGTTGTATAATTTACTCCTGACAAAAGACCTCAGTGACAACAAACTTGGGGCTTTCTTGTCCCCAGAAGCTATTCGTGTTCCCCAATAAACCTTTTCCTACTCTTACATTCCCTTCTCCTTTGGAATTCATTCTTCACTTCTAGGGAACACAAATCTGCACAACTGACACGGAGTAGGTTGGGAGTTATATTTCCCTTACAGCAATGGTATGTGGAGGGAAGCAGAGACTATAAAGGGACGAGGGCAGAGATAGACCCTTCCAGGCAACTCCCTCCAGTCACCAACCTCCTGCAAATGGGCTTCACATCCCAACATCACATTTAGCTATAAACTTGAAAATGGTCTAATCCATTGAGGAGGATCACATCCCAGAATCTAATCAAACTCCAAAAGCCCCACCTACGTGTGCATGAGGCTGTAGTGACACATCTAGATATAAAACATAACAATGGATTGATGAGAAAAGAGAATGAACAAGTGAGGGTGCAGGTAGGTTTACAGGTTTGGAGTCAGGAAGATGAATGGGTTGTTATCTAGTTTCTATGTCTATCAGGAAAGAGAAAGATGAACTTGACTCCTAAAATTGAAGAAGAGCATATGATGACAAGGTTAACAAGTTTAGTGGAAAAAAGCCAAGAAACGTTTGGAAATAAAGGTAGGCAGACAGAAAAATGCTGGCTAGTGAGATTTTATCTTAAAGTTCAAAGTAAATTCTTCAACAATGAAAAGCCTTCACTCTCTCTAGTCTTTGAGAATTTTAGCTGGATTTTTTTGAGGAACACAGAGGATACAAAGAAAATATTACATCTGTTATACTGAGGTTGGTCAACAGGGAAGCATAGGGTGTGTATGATAAACACTGAAAAATATTATGTAGATTTAGTGTTATGGGTCCACTTAAAAGGAAGATAAAAATGTTTGATCAAAATGAATTATGTTAAGAAAGCAGCTGAGTACTTAAAGAAGAAAGTGAATAAAATCTGGAAGGAATTCATAAATATGCCCTTATTAATGAGGGGTACGATTTGGGGATCAGGATAAGCTCTGCAAATACATTTTGCTATTGAGTTCATTAACAAGCAAAATATTCAGAGTCAATTCATGGAAGACAATCATTGAAAGTAAAAACAGGTAAAAAGCCAAGTAATGACCACAAGTTTTGAGGCACAGGGATAGTTGCTACAGATTCCTGGGGTTATTACAGAAACACAAGGGGAAAATTTTGCACAGGGACGACATTCCTCACAACTCTCATCTTCCTACTACTTTGCTCTGGCTACCATTTCAGTGACTGGATATATAAATATCTATCATATCCCCTGGTTCTAATTCCATACTATATAGGGAAATCCAATGGACTTTGAGTATCAAAAAATTTATGATTCTAGAAGAATCTTCTCACCAGGCCAGTGAAAACCAATTGCAGTCACATGGAGAATGAAGAATATAAGTCCAACAAAAGCTAATGAAAGGAGATTACACTAAAGAATGTCTAAAAGGATTAAATCAAGAAGAGATATTTTGAAACATTTGATTGCAAAAAGCAGAGGTAAACAATGGGTAGTATATGATAATGTGTTCTCAGTATTTTAAGAAGGTACGGCTATGAAAATACAAGATATGACATAAATATGAAGACAAAGGAAGGAAATAGACATTAAAAGATGTTACATAGAAAGTTAAATAAAAATGGAAATTTAAAAAATGAAATGGAAATTATTTAGCATTTTTGAAACTGTATTGGAAAATTGACACCACAAAATTATTAAAATAATGGGAAACTTGAGTTTTCTCCATAGGACTGAGAAGGAACAAGAAATACAATTACTAGAAATTGTAAATGTGGAGGCCAGAGAACAGAGACCTGTCAGTGAAGATAATCATGTATCCTAACATCCGATCAAAAGGAATGGCACACACACACACACAAAAAGCTAACAAAGGATGTCACAAAACATTTTCTAGGGAAAGAAAGACTTGGAATTTACACAAGTGTTTGGGAAATATTCTGAAGTATATGATTTTTTCATCCTGCTTGGGAAAGAACTCAAAATAATATTGATTGCACTTAATTTAGATGTTACATTTTGATTGATATGTTACATGTGCTCTGTAATCATGGAGACTTTCATTGGTTGGTGACCTTTGATAATAAAAATGTTGTAATCTTCATATATAAACTTTCATTTTCTATGTAAAGTATAGTAGTAAGGCCAATAATAACTATAATCTCACTTATCATACTGTGCTTTATGAATAACTAAAAGAAAAAGAAAAATATCTCCTCCTGATTGTGAACACCTTTGTATTACTGTAGTGCCTGCTAATATTTTTTGGGTAATACTTTGGTGGAGGACTTGGAATCTATGGTGCACTTGTTAAGCAGCTGATAAATTGGCAGCTGCAAATAAAATGTGATTTAAGGTGCATAATTTGCACACATTCCTTGTATACTCTCTAAAACTTAGAGAAATCCACATATTTTAAGTATCCCCTCTAGGGACAAGCTTATGGGGGACTGGCCACTGACATCACTTTCTTCCGTGTCTTCTTCCTCAACAAATAGGTCTCAGATTCTTGAATAAATGTTTCTGCCAAATTAGTCTGGTCTGGAATGGGTCCACAAATAACACAATAAATACTTAGTTTAATTCTATAGTCAAATTAGGAGCCTTCTTGAAAAAACTGGTTTGCTAGAGAGATTTTTTTTAAAAAGACACACTTGGGATTTTCGGCTTTAATTAGATTATGCTGTGTTAAAAATCACCTAAGTTTTAATGTCTTATAGCAACAATTTCTTTTAAGTCATGTTAATTTTTGGCTTTAGCAGTTGAGGCTCTGTTCTACCAGTCTTCTGCATCCAAAGACCATGTCTGAAAGAACAGCTTTTATGTAGAAACAAGAATTCCTCATTTCAGTGGGAAGAAGTAAGGACTGATACATACAAAATATTTTTTCTTGCTTCCCTCAGTTGTAATGCATAGTCAATTAACATATTAGCTCAGTGAACTGGTGTGCCCACTTTTTACTTTTATAACCAAATATAATCACAACAACAACAAATATACAGGCCAATATTCTTGATGAACACAGATGCAGTTATCATCAACAAAATTCTTTCGGACCAAGGAAGCTGAAGTAGAAGGGTCACAAGTTGGAGCCCAGCCCAGGCAATTTGGTGATTTCATAAGATCTTCTCTACAAATTAGAATAATTTTTTTATAAAGGTAGGGATGCAGGTCAGTATGAAGGCATTGGATTCAATTCTTAGGACTTAAAAAAATTACTAGCAGGCCAAATTCAACAACACGTCAAAAAGATTACTTAGTTAGATCAAGTGGGATTTATCCTAGGTCTCAAGGATAGTCCAACATGTAGAAGTCAATACATGTGATAAAGCACACTAACAGAATTAAGTTTAAACCATATGGTCACTGATAAATACAAGGAATTTAGTAAAATTCCCTTCATGAAAAATCAGGAATCTCAGAAATGTAATAATGACCACCGAGCAAACCAATAACCAACATTAAATTTAACAGGAAAATAGTGAAGACTTTCACACTAAGATCTGGAACAAAACATGAATATATCCAAAGCAGGAGGAAACAAGGCTTACTGTAGTAAGTGAAGTAATTAGACACAGAAAGATAAGTATCGTCTGATATCATTCACATGTGTAACCTAAAAAGTTGACATCATAGAAGTTAAAACTACAGTGATTAGAGGCTGGGAAGCATCAGTGCACAGGGAAGAAATAGGAAAAGTTTGTGAATGGGTACGAATTTGCAGGTAGGTGGGAGCCAGAAGCATTGGGGTGCTATTGCACAGTGTGGTAATTACTGGTAGCAATTATGGACTGCACATTTCAAAAACAGCCAACAGAGCATTTTGACAGATTTTACCTTAAAAATAATAAATGAAGTGACAAGTGTTTCTAACCCTATTTAAACATGATGCAGTGTATACTTGTGTCAAACATTATATGGCTCCTCTTTAAGCATATAAAACTTTTTGTTTTTGTGCATGGGTTGAAATCCTTTAAAAGTACTGAATGAGTGATTGAATGAACAGCTATGACTTTGACAAGGAACATGTGTTGGACCCTGAAGTTCACACTGTCCCATAATGTAACATATATATATATATATATATATATATATATATATATATATATATATATATATATATATATATATATATATATATATATATATTTTTTTTTTTTTTTTTTTTTTTTTTTTTTTTTTTTTTTTTT
>PVIC010029614.1:0-22415 GCA_004025085.1 Thryonomys swinderianus
AGAAGACAAGCCAAGAGACTAATCTTATTAAGAGCAGACAATATACTATTATGTGTTTCAGGTAATTAAATCTATTTTGCATCTTATCAATGTGATTTCTATTTCTAAAAATAAATGGCTGATTATCTTGCATGTCACTTTTTTATTCATTGTACACAGGAAACATTTAAATTAGCAGTATATCTTATTTGTAGTATTTTTATAAATAGAAATATATAAAACATTAAACTGTATAATACGCATGTATAACAAAACAACACACTGCTCTAGTTTTTAACTCTATAATTTCTACCACTATACTTCTCAATATTTCATTTTTAAATAAAAAGTGTAAGAGGCTAAGTAGAATAGTAAATATGTAAAATAACTCATTTTGCTTGGTTTGAAATATCTTCAGGAAATTTATATGACTTCTTAATCTGAGGCCATAGAGGAAAAAAAGTCAAATATCCTTGTTAAGATAACTTTTGTTTTTAATCATGTTGTATGCATGTGAGTTTTTAAAGAGAAAAAATGATAAAGAAAATATTCACTAAATATTGAATAAGTCATAATTGATCTTATTTTAAAAGTGAAACTATAGAATCAACATCTATACATAACATAAACTGTTGCAAACTATGTATCTACATCTGCCTTATATGATAAAAATGCAGTTATATCAAATCTATTGTTTTTCAGCAAAGAATTAAATAGGCTTTCTAAATGAGCATCAATATCTTGAAGTAGAGATCTGCCATTTGCTTTAATTTTAAAAATGAATAACATAATTGAAATAAAGAATAACCATTAATCTTTAAATCAAAAGGATTTACAATGAGATTGTAATTAATTACATGCCAAAAAATATCTTATTGAATAGGGTGGTGACCTCAGTTACTTTGTTTAATCACTAAAACAATCCAATTCTGAAACAAGAACTTGGATCAAAGCCAAATATATCCAATTAAGCCTATCAGTTCACTAACAACAGTGACAATAAACCTCAAAAATAAACTTGTTAAAACTTTTCTTTTTGATTAATGTGCCTGTACCAATTGTTATTAGTACTTAGGTACTTGAGGAAAGCAATCTTGGCAGAAGGGAAATGTTGGCCCAAAAATGCCTATGGGTGAATTATTTCCATAAATAATCATGTTGATTTTTGTTCTATTACTGAGCATGTCAGTTTTTTAAAAATTGAATTCTTTATTGGTACATTTTATATACTGTTCACAATCACATTCAACTTGGGGGAATTTGTACCAATATATGACACAAGTTATTTCTTGTTTTTACCCATATCCCTACCCACCCACAACCCTCCACCCCTTATATACATATTTATTTTTCTTTCCAAATCATATTTATTCTTTCCCCTCATTACATCCCCCCACCACATTCCCTTTGAATATTTCCTATTTTACAAAATCTATCATACATTCTAGAACTCATTTACATCTACAGTTTCTCATCCAGAAAAAAAGATATGGTATTTATATATGGTATTTATATATTTATTTCACTTATTAGTATGTTCTCAAGGTATATCCATCTGCACATAAATGAATGAAACTTGTCACTCTTTATGAAAGAGTAATACTCTATTGTTGATGGGCATCTGGGTTGTTTTCAAGTCTGGGCTATCACAAACTAAGCTGCTATGAACATGGGGTTACATATGACTTTACAATATGATTCTCTGAATTCCTTTGGGCATGTCAGTTTTTTGTTGGGAACTGCAAATGACTTACTCTGACTTTTACTTACTTGGATTTAAGAATGTCTAACCTGCCCTGTGGGATCAACTACTGGGATTATTTGGGACATCTGCCCCATACTGCAGGATTTTAAACTACAAGGATTACTGCACTAGGATTATTGGTTTTAAGACTTACTCAAATTTAAGGATGTCTGTCCTACCCTAGGGATCTTTGACTACAGGGATTATTGTAGATAAATGCCCTGTTTTATGTATGCTAGGATTATGGGTGTGAAGGCTTTGTACCAAATAAAAGTATGGTGAGTTTGGCCCATGGGGGCCCTTTCTAGTTGTGCAATATTTGGCCTTTTGCAGCTGCTGCTCAGAGTAACAAGAGTCGAGCCCAGGTTCAGCCTTTTCCTCAAGGTTATGATTTTGCTGTTTGTTGGTTGTTAATCTTTTTGCTGTGGGACTCATGGGGAACTGGATCTTGCCACAAGGGTTCTAGCTGTGTCTTCTTACCCTGTCTCTCACAAGTTTTCACCCTTTAAGTACATTTAGAGAAAACAAATGTCAAAGAATTTGTACTTCTTATCTTGTATACATTCTAGAAATCCTCATAGTGACAGATTTTTCTCTTAGCATCTGTAAAAAAAACAACTTTACAACTTTGACATATCCCTACATGATTATGTTCTTCTAACTCAGACAGCTTTTGTCAAATTTCACAAAAGTGTAATAAAAATGTCCAATAGGCAATAGATATATTGCTAAAAAATACATTTCTCTGCATATTTACAGGATGGTTACATAAAGATAATTCCAAAACTTAAAATAAGAACAAATCATTTCAGGCATCTTATACATGAAAACGTATTCTAATAATGCAAAGTAGCTTTCCACTTAAGCACTGAAACAATGTGTATACTTCATTTTTTTCAAACATAACTCTTTTCACATGCAGTTACAAGTGCTTTATCAGTATTTTAATTGGATCAGCCCATGAGTAACCTACACCCATTAAAATCAGTCACTTTGAACAAACTTCAGAAGGAAAATAAAACAAACCTTCTTTACAGGGTTAAAGTAGCTGGGGAATTTTTTGATATATTTTTGGATGCATGCTGATATATGTTCCACGTCTTGCAAACTGAACCTGTTTTTCATAAATCATAATATTTTCAGTTAGTTGAAAAGCGAATATTTCTTGAGATCTCTGTGCCCTATATTCTCACAATGCAGTCATGATCAGCATCTGCTCAGAATTCTGCCAAGATCTTTGCTTTGGCCTCTCCTTCAGTCTTGGAATTTGGAATTTGGATCATCATAGAGCTAAATAATACTGACATCTGTCAAAGTGTGTGTGAGCAATGACAAGCATTTGATAAGTTAACAGTATATCTAATCAGTATAATAATATAATGTAAATAAGATGTGGCATTCAGGTTTATTGTCAAACTAATAGTTTACATTCAAATATATATAAAAGCTTCCTAGATGCAATCTGAAAAGAAAAATCTTCTGTACTTGATATGTTGGAATTATGTCAATCGAAGTATAAATTATTATTGTCAGAATTAATTGCAGACAGAAATAACCAGTAATAGTAAAAGCTGACATACTAATGAAAAAAATACTAAGAAATTTCTAATTGGTTAAACAGAAAATATATTAAGTGGGCTGGAGATTTAGCTCAGTGGTTCCAGTGCTTGCCTCCAAAACACAAGGTCCTGAGTTCAATCCCCAGTAACCACATACAATGCTGGGCGTGGTGACTCACACCCACCAGCAATCAGTACCACATACCACAGTGCCGGGCATGGTGGCTCACGCCTGTAATCCCAGCACTCAGAAGGAACAGACAGGAGGAATGCTGAGTTCAAGGCTTGCCTGGGCTACCTAGTGAGCTCAGGGCCAGCCTCAACTACAAACTGAGACCCTGTCTCAAAAAAAAAAAAATTAGGAGAGTACATTATTAGATAACATTGGCAGAACCATATTATTTTGGAGACAAGAAATGATAATAAATACAGGTTCCTACAGGTTCCACTGTCTCCATAAAAGCACCTCCCTGGGACTAAGACATTAATATACATACTGTTTTAGAACTCTTATCCAAACCACTGCAAAGTGTATTTACAGAACTGTACAACCGCTACTGCACACTAATTGAAGAAAAATGTCATCAGCCTATGAGTAACATACATCCATTAACAAATACGTTCTTCCCCTCCCCACAGTCCTGGACAACCACTAATGTAAGAGTGGATGGACATGGCAACTCTGGCCATTTCATAAAATGAAATTCTATCATATGGATTCATCTATTATTGGCTTCTTTCAACTAGTAGAGGGTTTTCAGCTCCATGTTGTATCGTTTCTCAGTATTTCACTCTTTATACTGTAAAACAATATTTGATTTATTGATAGATTATATGTTACTCATATTTATCAGTTAGTGGGCATTTCACTTTACACTTTTTGCCCCTTATAAATAAATCTATGACAAACACTTGTGTATGAATTTTTTTTTTTTTGAGACAGGGTCTTGCTTTGTAGTTGAGGCTGGCCCTGAGCTCACTATGTAGCCCAAGCAAGCCTTGAACTCAGCAATCCTCCTGTCTCTGCCTCCAAGTGCTGAAATTACAGGTGTGAGTCACCACACCCAGCACTGTATGTGGTTACCAGGGATCGAACTCAGGACCTTGCACTTGCGAGGCAGGTGCCAGAACCACTGAGCTATATCTCCAGCCCTGAATTGTATAGACATCTGTTCTCATTTCACTTGAGTACATACCTAAAAATGAAATACATACCTGATATATTAATTGTATACTTAACATTTCCAGAAAGCTGTCCCTTTGTAAAATTCCCCCAGCAATACACAATAGTTAAAATTTCTTTGAACCCTCATCCAACATCCAACATTATTATCTGAGGTCTCATTTTGCCATATTGAGTTGTAATAGTTTCTTATAAATTTTGTGTACAAATCCACTGTCATGTAAATTATTTTCAAATACATCTTCCATTCTCTGAGTTTTTCTGACTTTCTTCATAGTATTGATTCCAATACAGTATTTATGAAGTTTAATATATTTATCATTTTTCATTTGTCACTTATACTTCCAGTGTCTTTGGAAGAGGGTATTTTCTAACCCGAGATCACAAAAAATTTACTCCTGTTTTCTTCTAAGAATTTTAAAAGCTTTTAAATTTTTCACTTATATTTATGGTTCATTTTGAATTATTTATTCTTCCTGATGTGGGTAGGGCTCTGACATAATTTTTTTAATTGAATTCTTTATTGGTACAATTTATATACATCTCAAAATCACATATAACATTGGGAAATTTGTACCAGTATATGCCACAAGTTAATTCTCATTTTTACCCATATCCCTACCCACTCCCCCCTCCTCCCCCCCTTATACATGCTCTTTTATTTTCTTCTGTATCATATTTATTCCTTCCCCTCATCACATTCCCACACCAAGTTTCCTATAGAAATATTCCACTCTATAAAAGCTGTCCTACTTTCTAGAACTCATTTGCATCTACAGATGTTCATGCCAGAGAGAAGATCCAGATCTGACATAATTTTTTTGCACGTAAACGTCTAGTTAACCTAGCACCAGTGATGGGAAGAGTATCCTTTCCCTTAATGAGGTGCTTTGAAATTCTGGTCTAAAATAACTTCACCAAAATGTGTAGCTATTCATCTACACTCAATTCTATTCCACTGATGTGTGTGTTTGTCCTTATGTTAGCACTACAATGTCTTGAGTATTGCCACTTTTTTAAAAAATAGTTGAGTCCTTAATCTTACTCGTTTTCAAAATTGTTTGGCTTTTTCTGAGTCTCTAACATTTACATGGAACTATAGAAATAGGCTTACAAATATTTCATACAAGTCAGCTAGAATTTTGATAAATGGTATTTATATCTATGTAATATTTATGGATTACTGTTACTGTATTAGAATGAATATTTTAATTACATTGAATATGTAAATAATTTTGTGGAATAATATCATTTTAAAATATTAAATCACCTAGCATATTTCCATGTGTTGCATGTGACCCACCTCCATTATTTAGGATTTCTTTAATTTCTTTCAATTATGTATTTCTCAATTCATAGATCTTATACTAATTTTGTTAAATATATTGCAAAATATTTTATTCTTTTCAATGTCATGAACAGAATTGTTTTCTTAATTTTATCTTCAGATTATTATAAATGTAAATACAACTGATTTTTTTCTTAGCCTAGCATTCTGTAACTTTGATGGGCTAATCTACTAATTATAATACCTTTTTAGTGGATTCATTAATATGATTTATGTAAAAGGGTATGTCATATCCAAGTAAGAATATTTTACTTCTTTCCAAAGTAGGTGTCTTTTGTTTTTCTTTTGCCTAATTGCCTTGGCCAGAACCACAAACACAGTGTTGTCTGTTATAATAAACAGTATTTCTAAATAAAGACAATTCACACATAAATGAATGTGAAATTCTGTATCTTCTGAAAAAAATAAGATCTGGAAAATAATGGACTTAGCAGAAGCTAAACTGAAAGCTAAATCTTCCCTCCTAACTAACCCCCCACTATTCCCTGTTGTACATGTGTTCAACTTCACTCATCAGTGTGTTTCATGACCTTACAGACATATGATTTCTGTTTGTTTGTTTTTGCTTTTTGGAGACAGGGTCTCGCTTTGTAGTTCAGGACAGACATATTATTTTGAAAATTCTGTATTAGAAATATTAATGTATATATAGATAGTAAATACTTAATATATACTTATATTTGATGCACAGAGTAATTGTCACAAATGAATGCAAACCTGAAGAAGTGAAGTTTTACATTTCAATTTAAGAAATATTACTAACTGCAGCCTTTTTAACAAGTAAACCCAATTATAATTCCGTATTTTACATTCTGTTATACATGTCTTATCATATTCATAAATTAATGTCACTCTGTTATTACAGTTTTCACTAGTATCCCTTTGTTTATATTGTTAGCAAATGAGACAGTGTTGTTCTTTAAAAGCTTCCTTTATTTTAAAGTTGAAACAGTGGGATGAAGTCGAGTGTGAGTAAAGTACTCTTCATGAGAAAGGAGGGGTGCCCATTCATCAAATCAAACAACTCCGAAGTCTGAGTACTGTCCCATCTTACCAGAACAAAGTAAAGAATGATAGTGATTGTGAGCTGTATATAAAATGTACCAATAAAGAATTCAATTTAAAAAAAGAATGATAGGAAGAACATGATCAAAATGAGGTGAGCCTATGCAAGTACTAAAAGAAAATATAATGGAAATGCTTCATGACATGGGTATGAGTAAGCATAGTACTGTATAAAGATTCAAAGGTGAAGGCAGTAAATGTATAAATAGACCAGTGAGGTTATACCAAATTTGAAAGCATCTACACAGGAAAGGAAACCATAGCAGAATGACAGACACCTGCAGAGTCGGAGAGAATATTACAAAGTAGCCATCTGACAAAAGGGTTAATGCTCAGAATTAACAAAGGAATCTGTAGCAAAAAAAAAAAAAATTGGCAAGGATCTCAATTTCTCAAATGGAGACATATAGATAGATGGCCAGCAGGTATTCAAACAAATAATCAACATCACTAGAATCCCACTTTACTTGTCTCTTCTAAAGTCAGTTTACCACGTCAAGACTGAAAATGAGACAGAGTGAGGATGAAATGTGTCAGGGACACCCCGTTGAAAAGTCTTGGCTCTGCTTTTCCTGACTTTGGGCTTCAACAGTAGCTTTCAGGCCCCAGATTTCACCTCTAGCAGTCCCTTCCGTAGGAGCCAAAAGGACATCCTTTTTCTTCCCATCTGAGACATCAAAATTATAGCAGCTGAGAGAGTAAAAAGCTGAAGGGAAATGAATGAATCATTGGAAGGAAAGGAAAAGAGACATAATTACCAGCCTTCCCAACCTGAATAATGCTGGTGAGAAATCCTGCCAGAACTATCTATTCCCTACCAACAAAACTTTTGTGACAGATCTATCAACTCCTCCTCCTGACTGGGATTATGGGTCAGTTCCTGCACTTGGTTTCAATCTCATTGTGTAGACAAAAGTATGTTGTCCATGACACCTTTTACCTACGGTGACTCAATACTCATGCTCCTGGGACAGTTGTACTAATTCATTTAAGAAAAAAATAATCTTTTTTGGCCTTTCCACCTAAATTCAGCCATATTAAAACAGAAATAAAGGTGCCTTTTCATTGTGCCCTAATTTGGTTCGTAGAACCTCTCTTACATTGATGGGGACTTCTCTTTGGCCTTTCTACAACTACTGTGCTGCTTTTCTTCAACAAGTAAGCATTACAGCTGTATGATGTGTACTTCAAAGCCACTAGGATCTCCCCACAACACTTCAGGGGAGCGAAATAGAAGACATTCCCCATCCCTGATTGGGAGGCAAGAAAAAAGACTGACCAGCTTCTCTAGCAGATCAGAAGGACTCAGATGGCCCCTCCAGGGCTCAGAGATGAGTCCAGAACAGGTGAGTCAAAGACATTTTTTATTGGTCAGAGCGCTGCTAACTCTCCATTTGGCAAAGCTGTGTCTGCAGGGCACTGCGGAAGAGCTCAGGGATGCCTATCCTCCTGAAAAGGTCAGTTTCTAATTATCTGAACAGACTCTTGCTGGTGAGACTACAAATGAATACTGTATTGTTTTCTTACATAATCTACCGTGGCAATCTTCATATTGTCTTTGCTACTCCATTATCCAAACATGTGTTTAAAATTATTGTTTCATTCCTCTGGGACAGGACAAATCATTTGTTGTAGATTAGATAGTTAAAGCACATTTGTTTTACCTGAGTCACATCTTTATGGAAACTTTCCCAGGATTGAATTTGCAAGAATCCATGACTGGCATTTATCATAGTTATTAAACATAATGAAATCCAAACCAATACAAGTTCATCTACTCTATCAGCCTCAAGGGCTCCATTTCATATTCTCAGAGTCCAGGTTGTGAATACTGCTTTTAGCTAAAATTCTTATTACTGCTAGTTAAACTCAGTTAAAGGAAGTCAGTTTAGTCAATTTCAAAGACATTTTTTATTGGTCAGTTTCACTTAAAAATCTCTTTAGAACTAGCTTTTACAGTAAATCCCCAATGATTTTACTTTTAAGAAAATAAAATGGTTGATGTTAAGTTTAATAAAATTATTGTCATTCTAAAACATGTTATTAAAGTTTATACTTTGCTATTTAAGCATAATTCTATAAAGGAATAGAAACCCAAAGATTCAAGCCAAGCTAATATTAGATATACACTAAAGCACTATTTGTGGCAACAGCATTATTGGCATTTGGGGCTGAATTGTTTTTTGTAGCGAGGGACCTTTCTGTGTGCACTGAGAGAGTATTGTGGAAAATGGGGCCGGAAGTCAGAAATTTTAAAGGCAAAAATTCAGATATTTTAAAAGTCATGTCATTCTGACAAAAGTGTGAAAGGTCAACTGGAGAAAAAAATTATTTTTTTGTGCTGCTTACTCTCTTAAAGGAGCTCCACCCAGGAGTTTCTAACAGTGCCATTGGACAGTAAAGATCAGAATTTTAAAAGCACCTCAATTGGTGTCACTTCTCATTTTTACATATAACTGGACAAGAGTGTTGATTTACCAAGGTCTATCAAGAAGGATTAAGAATGTGAAAATGGCCAGGCATGGAGGCTTATAATCCCAGAACTCCACTCAGGAGGCAGAGATAAGAGGGTTGCTGTGAATTTGAGGCTTGCCTGGGCTACATAGTGAGCTCAGTGCCAGGCTAAACTACAAAGCAAGACTCTGTCTAAGAAAAAAAAAAGAATATAAAAGATGATACTAACAGAAAACAGTTTTTAAACTTTTATCATATGCAAGTCACTAAATAAAAATGCTGCCCCCATGTAGCAAATTGCGAAAAGTTCATAAATTGTACCATTTTTGAATGTCCCTTACAATGTGAATTTCCACTCCTATTAGGGAGAGAATCTATCTCTGTATCTGCTTTAGTGAAAGAAAACAACAACAAAACTAAGCAGTGTCTTGAAAATTAACTTCCTTTCTTTTCATTTACTAGTATATGCTTGTGGTGAATAATGATCACACGCATCATGGGGAATATGTACATAACACCAGATCTTGGGCATAGTAAGTCTTGATTTCTTTAATGGCCTTGAGATCATCATGTGAAGAAGCCTGGACCACTGCACTGGAAGATGAGAGGCCCAGTACCATCAACAGAGATGGCATCTGGCTACACACAGACACGAATGCTGATTCCCTAGATTAATAGTCTGCTAACTCCCAAACATGTACCAAGTCTTAAACTAACCATCCTAGAAAAGCTTGAGATCAGAAAAATTTCCTAATTAAAACACAGAATTAAGACAGATAATAAATGTTCATTGTATTAAGAAACAGAATTTTAGATAGCTTTTATGGAGCAAAAATATCCTGATATACCCAAGATGTCAATACCCTTAGGATCTCATCACAGCAATAAAATAAGTGAGATAGTTAACTTTTTATATATTTCAATATTTATTAATATAAAAATGATTAACTTTTGCCTTTTTAAATGAAAGTTCATTTCATTGTTTTTAATTGATTTTGGTACCTTTTTATATGAATTATGATCACATTCAACATTGAGGGTTTGATTAACTTTTGAAAGACAAAAAGTTTACTTTGTTCACAGTTTTAAGAGTTTCTGTCCATGATCATGCTTTTATTGTTTTAGGTGAGTCTCAATGCAGTGATTCATAATGTGACCAGATAATGGAGCAAATACACATAAGCCAGGAAGCAAATGAGAAAGAAGGAATACAGGCTCTGCAATCCCCTTCAAGAGCAGACCATAAATTGCCCAAAATCCTAGGCCTTACCTTCTAAATGTTCCCAATATCACTTCCCAATAGCACCACACTTGGTAGCAAATATTTAATACATAGACTTGTGGGAGATTTAAGTTCCAAATTATAGCACATACTAATATTATAGCTATTTTAGGTGAGAAACAAGATATGAGTAAGCTGCCCATGATTAGAGAGTGAAAAAAATGATAAAGACAAAGACTTGAACCTAGACCCAGATTTGAACCCCATACTGATATATATCTTTTGATATGCATTCCACTTGACTATAACAGTGTAGTGCCTTGTCAATTCAGGGAGCTAAGATTTTAATATTACAGTATTTTAAAAGAGAACAAAAATGAGGAAGACATATAAGAAGAAGTCCTGGGAGAAAAAAAAAATACCAGATTTGTCATCAATGAATTCTAAGTTAAAGACAAGAGTGACAGCTGTATTGTAGTGATTGTCAAAAATAGTAACTCACAGTCTATCAGTCAACCACAAGACTCAGTACATTCTGTAGGGGCTTCTAGGTGGTCTGCTTGACAGTTCACATATCTATCATGTATGATATTACAATTTGGCATGGGTACATTTACTATAAACCCCCAAGAAGTGCTATAAAAATGCCTTACAATTCTTCATATTTACTCTTTCTTTCTTATTTGATAGTGGCTAGTGAGAGGGATTTATTACTATGCCATAGTCCATGGCCTGAAATGTTTGAGAACCACAGCAATCAAACATACAGAAATATTTCTCCAATAGCATCCCAACCTACTGAAACAGGAAGCAAGAAATTTCATGATAATTAGAAAGATAGCAGTGGGAATGTCATAAAGCACAGGCAACATGTAGAATGCAGAGCTACATTGTAAAGGTACAAAGGAGTAAATTTTGATTTATTGAGCTGTAATTCCTTTGAGGGTTTCTGGTGACTCCCACTTCACACTTGTGGTTATAGTATTCCCTAAACCCCTCAGTGGAATGATTTCCTGTAATGCACAGCTGCCTCTTATTTATTTTATTAACTTTACATAAAAACCATGGGAGCACAGCTTTTATGGTATTTGACTATGATCAGCCTTGTCTTTTCAAGTTTGGTCTAGAAAAGGGAAAAACTTAATATATAATGAAATAACATTTTAAAACTAAAACTTTCAAAGAATGATAAGAGGAAGATTTTGCTTAGGATTTAATGTCTTCAATATACAGTACCTTATTTTAGCACTTCAAAACGAAATACATTTATACCTTCACAGTACATTGTGGAATAAGCAAATAACTAATCTGAAAGACAGGATATTTAATGACTTTCTTAGTTATGACCTTCTTAATATTAATGAGTAAGACTATGTAATATGTTGTAGAATATCCTATAGCCCATTCTTTTTTATTTTAAATGTGTAGATTACATCTGAAAAGATCCTTTGCAGTAACCATTACTACCCAAAAATATCATTGCAGAGACTATTACATTTAAAGCATAACCTATTAGAGACTGATGCCATATTCTTGAGCTAAAACAGAGAACTGACATGGAAAACTTTGAGTTAGAAGCATATAATTATTCACTAAATTAATGATACTTTTCATAGGTCATATAAATTTATAGATTTCCCTGTTTTAATAAATTCCTAAAGAAACTCTCTTTGATGAATGTTTTGGTTGTTCATTATAATTGTAAAATACTTAGTGTAAATAAACCACAATCTAGTGTTAATATCATAGACCCCTGCTTTCTTAGGCAAACAAGAGGATGATCAAAAATGATCACTCCAGAAGTCTAACATAGAGTTTATATCTCTTCAATTATGTCAACATGTATTATTAAATAGAAATCACAAATCTTCCTTAAGGAAGTGATCCCAGATGCCTACAATTAATATTTCTCAACCCCACAAAAGATACTATAACTCAATTCCTAATGTCTTTACTTTCAAAAACTAAAACCTCACAAATTATGTCATTAGAAACAGCAATGGCTAAACAGAGTTTCGTTGTAATGTATTTTAGTTAGCTGAAATTAATTGTAGCCAAATGAGTAGAACGATATTGTAAGGGCAGATAGAGAACTCCTGGGTCTTTAGGAACTGAAATAAATGAGCGTAATCAGTAGTGTATGCAGAATACACTGCGTTCAATTAATATAAATAGGATGTCAGTCAGCTGGGAAGTGCTACGAATCGTGATGGGTTCTGGGGAGAGCAGATGTTATATAATGATGGGTAAATACAAACAACACGCTACAGTGAACCACATCGACTAACAGGGAAGCAGGAAAACAGAAGCTCAACTGGGAGTCTGCACATTTTTCTGGTGCAGTTTTACAGAGCCCGGTCTGCCTAGATTTTCAGTTTCTGTGGGTTGGCTGGTAGGAGATAGCTGCAGAGAGATTGCCTTTTCAAACAGCAAAAAAATATAACTGGATGAGATAAAATTGCTACTGTATTTCAACCAAAACAATTATCTTCACTTCCACAGCCATATAAAATGTGCAAGATTAATTTAAATCTTATCTTTGATTTTATAATACCTTTTGATCCAAAATATAACAAATGCTGAAAATATTCTCCATTCAGTTCATAAAGCGTAAATTTGTAGCTTGACTTTAGTTTACATAGTAACTTCAAGATTTTTTTAAATAATGGGTATTTTTATGAGCTTCCCTTTTGAAGTGAAACAATATTAAATTCATATTTTGAACTTTTTGAGAACAGCATGTCTAATGGCCTATTTATATGGGAATTATGAGTTGCTTTTCATGTTAAATATTTGATTTATAGATGCCAACCCTATTATCACAAGTAAATAGATATATGGCTTATGGTATGTATGTTTTTCCAAAAGCAGCTAAAATAAAATAACATAATTTCCAACAAGTTCCTCTTATAGTGATAAAGGGCATTATAGAGCAAAATATCTCATACTCAGCCCCAACTCTGTGACTTGTTATTTTGCCATGATTGAGTGTCAGACTCTCTGGGTTTCAGTTTACCCCCCTAAAGATGAGGGACTGGTTTAGATAACCCTTAAGGTTTTCCAGCTCTTAGACTCTGTAAACTGAGAACCAGCCAATCCATATGAAATCACTAATAATTCAAGCAGAATGGCCTTTCGTATTGTAATCCTTACAGTTACAAATATTTCTGAGGCCTATGAAGTTTTAATCATGAGTTATTACAGGAAGTCCTGTAAGAGTGAGACAGCAGGTCAAATTGTGCGTAATTATTATAGAAAAATTACAAAATAGAGGCAAGGAGAAAAATATAATCCAGTCATAATCTTAACTCCTCAATATCATCATTCTTAATACTTTAGTGGTTAGAGGAGAAGGAGAAAAGGATTATAGAGTGATGGGGTTGATGGAGGGAAGAGATAGAGGGCTATAAGCCTAAAAAATGATCCAGCTAGTGCCAATGTGGATACAGATATGGTGTATGCTGATGTAAGTGATGTAAGGTGATGTAACATGGCATATATTTTCATTCTTGTGATTTTACAGTCAAAATTTTTTTAAAAGTTTCTTAGGTTACTAAACTGCTCTCAAAAGCAAAATGATTAAGAACTGCTATAAGTATATATGCTAAAAATATGCTGTACATAGATACTCTGTGAAAAACAAATTGATTTATTTTTAATGTATATATATAAAATTTTAGTTTACATTCCAAATCATGAAAATAATATGAGAATGTTATTCAAAATGTTAAGACTTCTGACAACTAAATACCTTATTAAGGGCCTGAGGTACAATTAGGATGAAGTTACATTGTCCCTAATAAAAATGGAGGGAGATATACTTGCATTCCCAGTGCTCTGGGAGACTGAGGCAAGAAGGTCATAATTTTTAGTCCAGCCTGGGCGACTTAGTGAAATTCAGTCTCAAAACAAAAAATTAAACAAGTTCTGGAATGTAGCTCCTTGCCAAGGCCTGTGGGTTCAACTCACAGTAGGACAGAAAAAGAGGAGAGGCTGAGACCGCCTTTTCTTCTACCTTGACCTTAATGATTTTAGGATTAGCGCTTTGTCCCCTGAAGAGAGATTCAGATTACCCGAGGAAGTGTGAGAAGTCAAAAGCACTGTGAAGTGCACCCACACAGGCAGTGGAGCTGTCCTTGTTTCACCTCTGAAATAGAGGTGGGAAGAGCAGCCTCCAACAGAAACCAATCTTCAGTACCGACTTTAGGATTTCTCCATTTCTCCCCAAAGATAAAAGAAATAAGGGTAACAGAAGTATGAACTTGGCCAGAAGATAGGCCTTTTGAGAAATTAATGAAAGAAAGCTGAACTCCAGATATGTCATTTCCAAATGTCCTACTATATTATGAATAACATTTCAAACTCAGTGCCTCAGTTTGCTATTTCACTTATAAAGGATACTATGATTTTCAAGAAATATATTCACTGAGCTTTATTTTTCTAATGGTTAAAAATCAAGGATCACGATAATTTTCTGATCAGTAGATCATTAGTAATGTCGATTTCAGACTGGAAGGGATGTAAATGTAAAGGACATGATTTGTCTGGATAGCTTCCTGAGATACTTTAGTTTCCAGGATTCACAACTCCATGGTGAGAGGGTTACTTCTCACCCCCCCACACACACACACTATATAGCCTTTATTCCCTTACAGATATTATGAAGGATGAAAGAAGACACTGAAGAGAGGAAAGAAAAGGAAATTTTATTTTTCCCTCTCCTCTTTTTTACAAATTTTTACAACAATAGTTAAATGTCTGAGTTAAATGCTTAAATAGTTAAATACTTATGTCTCCATTAAGTTTCTCTCTTGTAGCTCTAAGTATCCTAAGAGAGGATACCATGGCGTACTGTGTACATAGCTCCCTAAGCCAGTATTTACATCCCAAAGTTCAGTCTCTACTCTCTCTGTTGTCAGCTGTGTGTCACTAGTTGCTAAAGATTTGTTACCTTGATGCCTCTGTCTTTTGCTGGCCATTACCACTGCCCACAGCACAAGTCAGGCTTCTAACCAGCCCTGCCAACGCCCCTCTCCATTGCAGCCAGAGGAATCTTTCCAAAATGGGTAATATGTAGTCTCCCTCTTAGGTTTCAAACTTCTTGTGGCTTCACTGCCTTCAGAATAAAACTGAAAGTACTCAGCAAGTCAAGCACAGCCCCCCACTCCGTGATCTGGCACACCAAGCCCAAGCCATTCCTTCCCTTGAACTCTGCACAGACTTTATCCAAGTCCTAAATCCTGTTTCTTTTGAGGAAAACACCAAACTGTTAATTTTCCACAGTGAAAATCTGAGGGTTCTTTTCCTGTGAGTAAAGCAGTGATTAACTTTCAAAGTAGCCAGACTGCCTAGGTAGCTCCAGGGAAAACAGGAACATCATCACTCCCTGAAAGATGTGTGCAAATTGGAAGTGTATTCATGCTGGCCACCAGGCCTATCTGAGAAGGGATTCAGAGTTGCATGTTGCTTAAAGCTCAGAATAGAAGCAGCATTTTATACAAGTGGAGACTGTGATAATAGAAGAGAAAAAAGTACATGGACAAGATCCTGGCAGTAAGAGACAGTACATCAGTAACTGGGTGTTCCATCCCACGCAGGTGGTGAGGATGGAAGAGGTAGACTGGATGAAATGGGATGAGATAAAATTCTCTAGGACTTTGTTTTTCTACAAAGGTACAATCACTGGCTTCACTGGGGAGGGCCTGGAACTATATTTCTGGAGGAAACCTCAGAAAAGTCACAGAAAAAAAAAAAAACCTTTCTCCAGAAACCAGGGCTGCAGACAGCGAGCCAAGTGGCCATGCACACAGACAGGGCAATGAGCAGGCCACACCTCAAGTGGCCTATGGCAGATTTCTTCCCTATGGCCAATCTCACTGTGGAAAGATTTATTCTCAAGCAAGGATTAAATTATAAGTAAGTGCCATAAGACATGGGTAGTGTGAGACAGTAGACCAGCCAGATTTATTTCTTTTAAATTTCTTGTATGAGCACAGAATTAATTCTAAATACAGACTTAGAGTGAAGTATTATACGTAGTTGTGTTACAGTAGAAAAGTTGGAAACTGGATGAAAAGAAAACACCATTATAGGTTCCCAAAGAGTGAGTGATATGTTAGAGGTATTTTTATTCATCCAAAACAATACATAGTTCATTCATATCGTTGGATGTCTTTTGCCATAAAATGAACAAACTCCACATAACCAGAAAGAAAAACTAAACTGAAAAGACCAAGCAATGCCAATGTAATTTTATTGAATGAAGAACTTGAATATATAAAAAGCCCAATGTCTTGCATTATGCAACAGCAAATTTGTTAAGCAAGATGGGTAAGATAACCTAGTGACTCAACAGAGTAATGACTGATCTCATCACCTAGTCTTTCTGGGAGACAATACAAATGTTTCCAAAAAAGTTTTCAGATTAGCCATGACTTTAAACAGGGAAATAATATGCTTCGATGATGCTAGTAAATAAAGTCTCAAACAAAAGTACTGAAATATGTAAGATCCTTGCCCATATCATGTGAGAAATCTGCAAGGGGGAAACACAGTGGATTAACTCAAAACATTGTATTGTCCAAACCAAGGACCTTTCTGCATCTCTTAGCTGGACTAAAAAAGTAACTACAGACACTCCAGGAGTACAGTGACACCCAAAGACAGTAAAGGTCAGCAGTCTCCTTTTCTTTTTATGTCTGATGAGACCATTTCCCTGGAAACCCTCTGGAACAATCTAAAACTTACTGGGGTTAGATGCAACACAGTGGGTTAAATATGGTAAGTAAGTGGAACTTAAGAATTACTAACTGTAGTAAAAGTAACTATAACAAATTTAGGAACCCATATGTTGTTGAAAAGGATGTGGTTCAGCCACTGGATAGCATAAACATTCCCAGACTTATTCATGAGAAACAACAGGCAGCCCTCACACACCTACCCTCCCAGCTACACTCCGGCTGACCCGGTGCAGGATTTGGCCTTCAAAGTGTGTGGGCTGTGGGGAGTAGTTTGCAAGGGAGCTACTCTCTAAGTAGGTCTCCCCAAACGCTCCTACACACTGGGTCGCAGGCAGCTGCATACAGATCGGCCAGGTTGTCATGAGGCTGAGGTTCCAAGGTCAGGGAGATCGTGTTCTAGGCCTGTGGCTCAGACAGGTTCCGCTTGTGTCCACGCAGCCACAGGGCAGATCCTCAACTGAGGCTATGACTGCCGGCAGTCTCCTCTTCCATCGATGTCTTTCCAGCGCCCTCTACCGAGAAACCTAACCAGGCTCATTTTCAGAGAAAATTGGTTCTAGGAATTCTGTTTCTGATCCTAAAGCATATATCTAAGGGTGCATTTAAACTTGAAACAGTACATTAAGAACTGACCCAACCCCAAGGGACATCCCCTTGTTTCTCACTGATCTGAAGTGCAGGCACATGTTTAAGCCAGTAACTGATGTAAATAAGCAGTACACCTGGTTTAGACTAATCAGGATTTTCCCTCTAGGGGAGGCACATGATCCACAAGGGCTCTGTGCTCAGGAAAGGCCTGAATATGGACACAGGTAGACAGAAACTCGAGGCTTTTTTCTCCTAAAATTAAGAGTATTGTGTCAGAAATGATGATGACTGTAGCAAAATATCTGAAAGAAGCTAACACCAGGGAGTAAAATCCTATAATTCTTTTTTTTTTTTTTTTTTTTTTTTTTTTTTTTTTTTTTTTTTTTGAGACAGGGTCTCTCTTTGTAGTTCAGGCTGGGCCTGAGCTCACTATGTAGCCCAGGCAAGCCTCGAACTCAGCAATTCTCCTGTCTCTGCCTCCTGAGTGCTGGGATTACAGGTGTGAGCCAACAGGCCCAGCTAAAATCCTATAATTCTTAAGTAGCTGGTGTTGGCCCTATGACTCTACACAAACTACTCATGACATGAAAACTACCATTGTCTAGAAATCAAAGGCTTCTAACAGAAAGGGGAAATGTTAATCATTGCTTTAGTATGAAAAGACAGTGGGAGGAAAATTTGTTTCCATTAAAAATAGCTGTACTCTTCACTTACAAAACTCTCCAGAAACTGTCCTCTCAGACCCTGGATGCACTTGGCTTTTCCTCTGACTACTTGCTGAGCTCCCTGTTTTGTTTTCCTCTCTTCTTACCTGAGCAGTGCAGACAGCCTGTCATAGGAGCCCACATCTTCCTTTTCACCATTCTGCTTACTCAAAGGACAAACTTGCATTTATTCACATAAACATTCACAGTGATGTCTTCTTCCCCATCCCAAGAGTGCTACCCTGAATGCAGGTTTGATAATGACAGCACTGTTGTTCAAAAACATTGCTATTCCGGAAATCACACTTGTTTAATGTGAAACATTATTTCAACATATTTGTGGGGAATACTTTTCCTACCTATAAAAAGGATAAATGTAATTAAATAATTGTATTATTTACATAAAGATATTTTAGTTCTATCCTACCATTTTCACTGGGACAAAGTTAATCTTACATGCATACACAAAATTTTTTTCAAGTTACTTTCTCTGCTAAAAAATTATCTCCTGCCAACTCAATCAGCAGTCACCTCTAGCATATAATGCTTCTCTTGAAGAGAATAATCCATTTATAGAAAGTTACAAGAATTCACCACTGAGAGTCATATTTCTAAGTAACACGTAACAAAGCTTTGGTAACAGTCCAGTGTCATTTCCTTGAAGGTTACTGCAGGGTAATGTTGCTGAGGAATATTTGAAAGCTGCCAAGACCTTCCTGAAGAATAGTGCAGTGCATCTATATTGGGAATTATGCACACTTTAAAAAGAATGGACTGTATTTGTTATAAATGTAGCTTATATTAAGTAGGGTACATCTTTAACTACAAAGCTTTTAACAATTAAGTTGTAGATCTTAGCACTCATATTTCGTATAGCATACTCAAATATATCACAACCTCAAAGGAAAATGGGACTCACAGAGTTTATATTGGAACAGACAGGAAATCTTAAAAACATCCTGAAACTTGACTCAGCCCCAGGATATCTTATTATAACACAGGATAGAACGAGGGTCAGAACTAAGTGAGATGTGAAAGGGAAGATTTTTTTCTTTTCACCTCTATGAGCTCCACTCCCTTGCCTTTAATTTTATATCCTCTCACCCACACCTAGATCAGGCAGTGACTTCAGTTCCAATTATTTATCGTTTTTTCCCATTTTGATAAAAAAGGACTTGCATCAGTATACCCTTTCTCAAACAAAAGTGAAGGAAGAAAGACCCAAACAATGCATGTGTATGGCAAGGTATTTAAAAAGATAGGAAGCCCTCTAAAGGCTAAGTACCTTAATCAAATATTAGCTGGACAACTTAGAGTATGTCATTTTTTTTTGCTTTAAATTTTCTCTTCTGTAAAATGTAGATTAAAAACTAAACCTATGTGCAATAGGTGTTCTGAAGTTAAATAATTTGATACACACACTCTTTATAATAATCCTTAGGCTAATGTAAGTGTATAAGAAGTTAATACACTATGTTTTTTTAAAATTTGAAAATCAAAAATTATTTTAATGGTATACCAATTTTAATTATTTGGGTATAAACAACAAATAGAAAATCATCATTAATTTTGACTAAATAGATAAGTAATGGAAAAATAACTGAAATGTTGTAAAATGTTGACATTTTAATTTCACATAGCCATGCATCAAATAATGCATTTAGTCAGCTTTTCCATTGCTGGGACAAAATTCCAAATAACCACAGCTTAGGGAGATATTTAATTTAGCTCGGGGTTTCAGTGGTTTCTATGCATGGTTTCTGGCCCAAGGCAGCACCAGAATGACAGAAAGGTGCCGCTGAGTGAGGAAGCAGTGCTGGAGAACAGCATTAGAGAAGAAGGGACAATGGGAAAGATGTAACACCCAACATCATACCCCCAAATCCCAAAGAAACATACCCACACGTGTGCTTTACTAATCCCCAAGGCAGTTCACAAACTAACAAAATTACAACTCATTTCAGCTGTCACAGATACTGTTTGGGTCAAAAATGCATCACGTACGTGACAGTGATCCCTTAAGTTTAAAACAGAACTGATCATTCTTATCACTTAGTGACATTATACGATCATAACATATGTATGTCAGTGCTTCATAGCACATGTGTTATTACTCATATTTTTGTGGGATGACAGTGGAAACAAATCAACCCTGCTACTAGTTTTGTAAAAAATACAGTACATACAGCCAGCCATGGCCACACACCCTTGTAATTCCAAGACGATGACAACTTCAAGTCCACCCTGGACCACTTGGTTATTTAGTGTGGATCCTTTCTCTAACTTAGATAAAAAGGGGCTAAGATGTAGTTCAGTATGAAGTCCCTGGGTTCAATCTTCAGTAGTGCAAGTAAATTAAAAATATAGACTGTATAATTATGTACAGTTTATAATGCATACACAATGATAAAAATGTTACTCATTTTTGTATAGAGTATTTTTAACACTGTTTTACTTGTGAGAAATGATTACTATAAAAATCAGTTGCTGGGTCATGCAATAGCCTCATGTATCTCATGCTTACACTGTCTTGGTTGTACCACTTTCTCCAGTACTGGATTTAATCCTGTGGGCTTTTTTTTTTAATGGCTATTAAGAAAAGTAGGCTTCAATGTACAGATATACCATATAGCCTTGGAGTGTAGTACATTGTGCCATCTAAGTTTGTGTAAGAACACTCAGAGTGATGTTTTCACAATGACAAACTACTCTAATGTGAATTTCTCAAAACAAATTCCCATTAAGCCGTAGGAAATTGTGTGTCCTATTTTAAGCATATGTACTTTAAAAATTTAAAGTGAAATAAATTAAATTATAATATTAAATTAAATTAATATTTAATGAACAGCTACTACATAGAAGGTTATTATAGTTATCTATTATTGTGGGAAAGTACCAGCAATTACTGACATAAAACAACAACTGTTTTTTTTATGTTCATTGTATGGGAGGTAAGGAATTCAAGTACAGCACAGTGATAATGGTTTGCCTTTGTGCACAGTAGTCAGCAGGTCCAAATTGGCTGGGACAGCTGACTGGGGCCATACATTCAGAAATTTAGCTTGGATGGTCTGCCTGGTTTCTCAGTTCTTCCCCATGGTGCCTCTTCTAACTCATGCACACTGTGACTTCTTCACTCAAGAGCTATAGCCTGCTCTGGAATGACTGGGACATACGGTGGTTATCCAGGGGTCCCTCCATACAGGCTTCATCTGCATCTCCATTTTCATGTCCAGAAGCAAATATTCCAAGAAGCCCAGGTAGAAAATACAAGATTTTTAATTATTTATACACAAAAACCCAAGAACATCACTTTTACCACATTCAGACGATCAGTAAGTCTCAAAGTCCATCTCACAATAAGAGGAAAATAACCTGAAACTACTTTTTACTGGGAAAAATAGCAAGTAATTTTCATCCTTTAATCTGCTTCCAAACCAAGAGGTCATTTACTCTACATCCCTTCTAAGATACCATCCTCAACAGTCACCTTTCTCAAAAGAATTGTCTGCTCATGCTGTCTGCATTCCCTCCTCAACTGTGTTAGTCTGCCTCCACATCTTACTATTCCAGTAAAATTCTTTTTTTAAAAAATGAGGAAGACATTTTTTAAAAGGCCATTAAGAACGTTTCTTTATGGCAGAGTAATACTCCATTTTGTAAAAAAACCACATCTTCTTTATCCACTCTCCAGTTGATGGACATTTGGGTTGTTTCCAAGATTGAGCTATCACGAACTGAGCTGCTATGAACAAGGGTGTACATCTGTCTTTCCAATGTGAGTTTTTAAGTTCTTTTGGGTATATTCCCAGCAGGGGTATAGCAGGGT
>PVIC010029615.1:0-22386 GCA_004025085.1 Thryonomys swinderianus
AAAAAAAAAAAAAAAAGAACATCTGGGGCAAAAGCAGCACCTGCTTTACCCAACACCTTGACACACCCTAATCTCCTGCGGCTGAAGAAAGAACCAACGTGTCGTTGAAGCAGAGGTCATTATACTGCTGCCAGCCATGCCTCATGTCCAAATTTCCCAAATCCTCAATGTTATACTTTTCATAAGCATAAAAATGGCAAATAAGGAAATTTGAGACTTATAAATAACAGGATAATTTACTTCCTCAAACAGATGCTACTTTTCCCCCATTTCAAGAAGTCTTCTAACCAGGCAGGTGTAGACAAGTGCTGAAAGAATCCATCAGGGAACAGGTGACCTGCATCATGCGCTCTACCTACTGGTCACAAAACAGCTGCTGTATTTCACAAGCTTCTCCAGGAATCTCTCCAAAAGAATTCCCCTTGTGTATCAAGATCTCACTGTCCAGAACTATTTAACGTGAATGAGAGGCTGGAAAATGGGGGAACAGACTTGTCAGAATTAAATCGTGACAGTCACAATCCAACACTTAAGTGGATGCAAGGCTACTGCAAACCAAGTCTAAATGTGGTTAAGGTGATGAAGTCTGCCGCATACAGATCAATCATGATGTGCTGATGCTGTTGGAACACAAGAAAATGAAGCCAGGTAGACTTGAAAACTAGGGGAGAAGAAAACTCTCTATCTCCTCCTTCATCCACTTCTAACTCTGGTGGCAGATCCCTCTGTTTAGACTTCAAGTGAGTGAAATAGCAGGAGTTTGAAAGTTTGATTTAGTCAATAACAACATTTTCGTGTCCATCTTTAAAAATTGATTTCATTGTCTGGAACTCAATAATTTTACGAGGCATACAGGGCTCTGAATAGACTTGCTCCAGAGGGCAATCGCAACAGGGCTGTCCTGAGATGGCACTGCCAGCTGGCATCATGCCTCCAGGAGGCTTCTGATGATTCAAATTGAGAAAATGTCTGGGAGTCATCTTCATCATCCTTATTGACAATTAGCTTTAGTGGCAGGATGAAATCATTAGGCACCAATAAATCTGGGGCACACAGCTCTTCTGCAATAAAAGAAATTCAGTGGTAGGAAGGTGAGTTTACCAAGCTGGCACTTTCATATGAACAAAAAGGGTGAGAAGGAAGATAAGCTTAGGATGAGAAGCCCGGACAAATACAGTCAGTGAATTCATTAGCATAATTAATGTTCCACGTGGCCCTCAAGCTATTGCTTTACTCATTATCCTAGACAATTAATAGAAAATCTGCTACACTAATGGACAGAGTTTAGTAACATATTTGCTGGCATTCACTGCAAAGCCCACTAGTATTTAACACCCCCCCAACATTTTGTGTTCATCTACTCCTGGGAAGGCATTCAGCCAGTGGCTACCCTGTATTTAACATCATTGTTTGTCGACCTTGTCAAAGTTAACAGGACTGTAATTTGCCCTTAATCACTATCTCAACTACCAAAACCAGGGTTCATTTAGAGTTTCTCAGTGGAGACATGGTTACAGTCTTGTTCAGAAAGCATTCTTGTGGTGAGCAACTGACCCCCACATGGGATCGCATGTATCATTCCTGTTTCCTGCCTTCTAAATGCCAGTAACAACCCTCAGTCATTTTAATGACCCCATACGCTCCCACACATTCTCCAATTTCCCTGGAGCCAGTTCGGCCAAGATCCAGTAAGCAGCTTAAATTTACAGACATCCAAAGTAAGGTGCTCAGCAGCCCAGATCACCCGGACGTTGATGGTGGAGGCAGAATTAGAACCCCAAGTAGAACTCTGAGTCTGAGGTCTTCTCTGCCGTCCGGTGGAAAGTTAGTGTGTGCTACCTGTTGTCCTTGGGTTCACGGCTATTTAACAGTAGTTGTTGAATAACTAAGCGTCTAATTCGACTGAAGACCATGTGACGTATTAGCAGGCAGTCATCTATGACAAATGCCATCCTTAATAACTGAGGAAAAATGTCTTGCTTTTGGCTTCCAACCTAGGTACTAATTAGAAGGGCCCTGCGTAGACCCCAGGTCAGACAGTAGGGGGAGGTGTTCTGCACGAGGATGTCTGGGGTCATGGCAGAGTTAGAGTGATCCATAAACCAGGAGTTAGGGCTCTAGAGAAGCGCTCCCTACAACTTCATGCTTGTTCTTGATAATACTTTCTCTGTGTCCTTTTGCTCAACACACTTGCATTTGTTAGCATTTCACTCTCTTGGCATAGTCTTCTACCTCTGTCTGTGGAACAATAATCCTTCACTAAATAGGAAGGAAAGCAGAAAAGGAAAACCTCTTTAACAAAAGAGACTATTTCCCTGACAATATGATAAGTTTCTTTTGAAAGTAGACTTGGAATGTATCTTCAAGGTACAACTGTCATGAGTGAAATAAATAGAACACAGATGTGCAAATACCATATCATTTCTCTGGTGTGAGAAACTGAAAGTGTAAATGAGGACCAGAATGTGTGATAGGTATTGTGAAATAGGAAGAAAATATTCAAAGGGAAAAGGGAAAGGGCAGGTAGGGGAAAGCAAAGTAAGGAAAGAAAAAAAATTGGTAGTAAAAAAAAAGGAAACAAAGCTCATATGTGGGGCTGAGGGGAATAGGGAGGGTAGGGGGATGGGAAAAAATGAGAATCAAGATGTGTCATGTACTGTTGAATGTGATCATAATGTCTATATAAAATGTACCCATAAAATCAATTTTAAAAAATAAAAGTAAAATAGAGAAGAAAAGTAAAAAGAAGAAAGTAGACTTAGAATGTATCAGGATTTCCCTTCTTTCTGCCCTCCTTGCTAGTCACTAGTGTAAATAAATAATATCCAAACACAGGTGTGAAAAATACAGATGGCTTGCAGAAATGTATAAAACAAATGTGTAGCTTTAGAAAACCAGGTTGTAATCCCAACGCAGCCACATTGTATCTTGGTTCTATCTCTAAACTTCAGTTTTATTGATTCTAAACATAAAAAACACTTAGTAGGTTATTAGAGGAATTGAATGTATATTATGAACCCCTACTTCCTTTTGCTTCTGAAAATCCTTTATCTTTGCCATGTCCTGAGCTAAGACTTTGAGTAGACACTTAACCCACCAGTTTCCTCATCCATGAGGTAAAGGTGACGTTTCCCTTGTCAACAGGCACTACAGGTACTTGTTGGGGTGTTACCAAGTTTGAGTGACAGAAAAAGAAAACAAGAGAGGTTCACATGGGTCTCAATCTAATTTTGTATATAGTCCTTAATTAAAATTTTGCCATTACTCATATGCATTAATATTTTAATTTATTTTATATTCATAGCATTGGGTGCAGAATTAAAATAACAAACTCAATTCTGATGATGTATGCTCTGCATTACTTTTTAAAACTTATGCCTGTACTTGCTAAAATAATCATATTGTCATTAATGCCATTTATATCACTATATTGGATCACACATAGAAAAGATCCTTTCTATTCTTTTCAAATTATCCCCCAAACAAACCTTCATATACAGTATCTCAAGCCAGTGTTCAGCACTGTGACATCACTGCCATAACAATGACTGTCCAATAGTGAGCAAATGTGACTGAAGGTTATGTAAGGGCGTTAAGTGCAGTTTGGAACCCCAAAACTTTGCAGTCTGTTCTGGATCATATTCCGGTCTCTGCACTGACCAGTAGTAGAATCTCTGAAAAACTGTTCAGTCCTCCTGTATTTCCTCACTTCCAAAATGTCTATCTCAAGAGGTCAGTGCGCAGCTTAAGTTAGATATTATCTGTGAAACTCACTGTAGGATTAAGTGTTCGGTAAAGTTTTACTCCCTTCGTGGTAGCAGGTTTGACTCTGAGGATAAGAAAGATCATTTCTTCCTTCTTACAGCTAATTCTTCTTCCGAGACTTAAGCTAGGCACACTGTCCCCGGGAAGCCCCTGCCCACCACCTGCCGCTGACTCCCGGGTGGGCGGGCCCTCTTCTGGGATGCAGTGGTGTACACCTGTAATTTCAGGAACCGGAAATAATAACTGTGATAAAATGAAATAATTTAAGGACTGGAGATGATTTCCAGTACTGAAAAAGCAAAAACTAAGGGCCGAAGATTTAGCTCAGTGGTTCCAGCACCTGCCTAACAACGCAAGGTCCCTGGTTTGATCCCCAGTAACGTCATACAACAATACTGGGCGTGGTGACTCACGCCCACCAGCAATCAGTACCACACACCACAGTGCCAGGCGTGGTGGCTCACACCTGAAAGCCCAGCACTCGGGAAGCAGAGGCAGGAGGATTGCTGAATTCGAGGCTTGCCAGGGCTACATAGTGAGCTCAGGGCCAGCCTGAACTTCAAAACGAGACTGTCTCAAAATAAAATAAAATAAAATAAATAAAAAGGCCCACACCTGGCTGTCATCCTTTCCTCTTTACCCTAACTCCTCACGAAGAGTAGGTGCTAAACATAAACTTGGTATCTCAAAGTGAAATGAAATAAAGACACCTACAACATTCCATAAAGCCACGCTTCAGAAGTCGTGAACAGGGTTCTTTCCCCACCCTCTCACCGGCCACGAGAGCAGCTACCTTATCACCGAAACAGACAACTCTGAAGTCATTTGAGAATGGCATGAGTTCTGCCAAAAAGCAAATCGGAAGAATCTCTCCAGGGTTGTTTTTCTCTTGATCTTGAAAGCCAGCAGCTAAACTCTGAGCTCTTGTGGCGAGACTGGTAACTAGTTGAAGACAAGCAGAGGGCATTCCGTGTTAGACCTTCATAGCACCTCACAGGGCCGTTCGTCCCCTGAGCAAATGTGGAAATAAAAGCAGTGATATGGAGCTGGGGATGCAGAAATCTTACAGCCCTTACACAGCCTGGGTGAGACCCTGGGCACAGCCACAGCATGCGTGCGCGTGCGCGTGCGCGCGCACACACACACACACACACACACACACACACACGCTCCACAGTGTTTTGAGACCATCATTCGTCATTCGACCCTCATGGAAATGACACGTCAGCTGTGCTTGCTCTGCCTAACGCCGCCATCCCGTCGGGCGTGTGTGCCACTGCCAGCTTTCTCCTCCGGCCAGGACAGAGGGACAGGCCAGCCTGTTTTCTTCACAGTATGGGTGACGGTGGAAAAGAGAAGGGAAGGTGTCTGTTGCTAACGTCTTGTCCCAGCAGTCAGTGCTCAGCGCACACCATTCCCCTCCGTGTCTCAGATGCCAGGTGGGGCCGTCGAGCAGGCTGCTTTCAGGGTTTTCCAGCGCACACCCCAAGACCTAGAGATGTCTGTGACTCGCCCTCAGCTGGGAGAGCCAGAGGAAGCCCGGCTGCCCCCTGCACGTCCACTCCGGGCAGCGTCCGCAGAGGGGTCCTGGCAGTGCTTGGAGCACATGGGCTCGTTCTGTCACAGGCTCCGGACGAGGCAGCTGGTCTCAGCGACGACACCGGAAACACTGAGCGAGTGAGCAGTCAGTGTGCAAGTCGAGTCTTTGGTTTTTGAAACTCGGTGTCTTTCCTTTAAAACGTCTACCTCCCGGGATCACTTGGAAGATAATATAATGCGCATGAAACGCTCAGCACAGTCCAGCGGTGCCGGATAGAAACTCTTAGCTCTTTCCACACAGACGCAGCTCTGGTCCCACAGCACAGCCGGCACCAGCGCACCCTCGGCCGAGGAAACGGGGCAGGTCTGGGTTGTGACAGACCAGGTGCTGCAGGCACACACACGAGGGAGCCGTGGGAAGCGTGATGCCGCCCGCGGGAGCGGAAAGGCTTCCTAGACGTGCTGGCGCGTGAGCTAAGCCCTGAGCATCTGTCATAGCTCCCCAGCTGTGGAAGGAAGGAGGAAGAAATGCATGGGTTGAAACGCGGGAATGGGAAATCAAATTAGAACAAAGAAGGGGACGGGGCGACGGGTCCTCCAGAGTGTGAAGAATCTGGAATTCTAGCCTCAGAATCCGGGCTTCGTGCTGGGGGCAGAGGGAGCCGTGAGACCTGCCTGAGCCCGCAGCCACAAGTTCTCATCCGCCTCTCAGTCTTCTGCCATCTCCCAACACGACCACGCGGAGAAAAAACTTCTAGCACGTGAACATTTGAATTCTCTGAAGAAACTGTATCAGAATTATAAATGCATATGCTGACTCCTAACTCTCAGTGAGCTGTTTTGGAGATAGGGCCTTCAATGAGCTTAAAGTTAAATGAATCCAAAAGAGCGAGGCTCTAACCCAGTACGGTTGTTGACCTAAAAGAACATCAGGGACACGTGGGCACAGAGAAGAGGCTCCGTGAGACTACGTTGGGGAGGAAACCGTCCACAAACTTAGAAGAAAGTTCTTAGGAGAAGTCAGTCCTGAGGGCATCTGGATCTTGGACTTCTAGCCTACAGAACTGTGAGAAAACTGTTATTTATAAATTACTCAGCCTAAATTATTTTGTCAAAGGACCACAAACTAAGATTCTGTCATACAATCCTGGCAGAATGTGTAAAGTGGCATTCTCTTGTAATACTATGTAAAATTTTTTAAATTACACTTTATAAAGTGTACTAAGTTCTTTTCATTAAGGATGTTCAGGAAAACACTCTAGAAAAGACCAAAGGGCAATGCTCAGGCTCTTTTCCCTTTTATAATTTCAGTTTATGCGTGTGAATCTATAGGTGCACACAAGTATAAACCACCTTTTGAACGTTATATACGTTAAAGCAATTTCATATCAGTTAATGAATCCCAGGCTTGTTTTGTTGTTGTCGTTGTCATTAAAAGCTCTGTTTTCAGAAGGCTAAAAACAACCTGTCAAGATAGTTGATTAAGTGCTCTCTACCTCCTACATACAAATACATAAATTCAATAATGGAAAAAAATCATGCAGGCATTTGTTTGGCATTTTGAAGACAAAGCAACAATCAGTAAGCCACTTCTCAGCGGTGTGTATGTTGTTGTTGTCACTGGTGGTGTTAATGTTCTTTAGACAAGTACTACATTTGGGGTTTCAGACAGGCAATTGTGTTTAATCTGCGATGGACTTCATTGCCCAGCACTGAACGAAGACCTGGGAGAAAACAAGGAAACTCGGGAAACTCTCAGGAAACTCAGACTCTGTAAAAGGGGGAAGAGCGACGCAAACAAAAGAAATGATCAGAAAAGACTTAGTGGGAAAATAAAGACTTGGGAGATACTAGGAGAAATCAAGCCACAGAACCAGTGACCAGTGGACTCTTCTAAGCGTAGGCCTTCAAAATTAGCCTTCAACACTCCACATACTCCAGTAAATTATGACAAATCAGGAGTGCTATTAAAATGGATCCCTGGGGCAAAACTCCTTACCAAACCTATTTGAATACAAATTGACAGAAAAATATACAGAGAGGAAAATAGCCAACACCATTCCTAACACTGTTTTATAAAGATAATTAACTTTTATGTATTCAGATATAGGGAGGTACTGCATAATGGAAAACAGTGACTATTTTTTGGTGTGTTGCTAAAGATGCTAGCATTTCAAGAGATTCCCTCCCCTCAACTCTCCCTTCCTGACTTATTATGCCCATTACCAACCCCATATCTAAATCAGAAAATTACTGAAATGCAAATTTAGCACAGCAATTTATCCGCAACTGAAAATATCTCTGAGTTAATAGTGCTCCACTGATGAGATCTAAACAAACCAGGGAATAGCAGTACCTAATTTACAATAGTATTATTTAGCAACATAAATTTAACCACAAGCAATGTATATCATGAAAGTCATAAACACCAGTGGGAAATGAGGAAAAATGAAGAGTTACATAGAATATGCTTCATTTAAAAAGGAAAAGGACCAGAAGAGCATCACATTAATGCTAAATACACAGTCAGAATTTCAAATTGGTGAAAGTAATTAAGCTAGGGAATTAAAAATCATGTTGCACATTCTTTCTTTCCTCCAGATTTACAAATAAGAAAATCAATTTATGACTTAAGGTGGCTTGAAAATTTCCACAGAAAAATATTTCTCTTCAACTTGCCATGGTATCCAAATTTCTTACCATTAAAAAATATACAGATTTAAAAAATCTCTTGGTTCCCAGGATCTCTCTGTTAAAAAAGAAGAAATCCTATGAAAGAATGACTCTTCATTAGCTAATAGATCAGACATAATTATATATCTTAAAATTTTAGAAATTTGTAAGCCAAAGAAACTTTAGCAGCATCACTATTCCTCTTGGTCCTAACTTTTGAATGACTAGAAACCAAAGGCTGCCATAAAGCTGTTGTATGAACTAAAACTAAAACCCAGCATTCTCATCTCCCAATCTAATGCTTTCCCCATCTGCCCTGTGATTTATTTTCAAGGCTATACAAGAATGAGACATGAGAGTGATATCTGAGAATAAGAAATAGGAGTTGTGTATGTCCCCAAAAGAAGAAAAAAGAATGTACCATAAATAACTTCACAATTTTGCCTAGTTAGGCTCCATTAAGAGTAACTAAGTTTTATTTTATTTTGTCATCCAATTCAGAGCTATCTTGCCAAAGTGGGATACAGTTGAAGCTGGGCATTGAAAGTATTTAAAACCTCACACATGATTTTTTTCCCATATGTTATTTGTTGTGGGTGATTTTAGGTAATAGTCCCAATCAGGCAAAATTGTCAAAATTAATATTTATTGCCCTCCTGGCCAAAATCACAATTATTCAATCTATCATTTCACCACTGGTGGGATTAACTTATTGTACAAGGTAAAATGGCTATCCATGACCATTTTCCAGTAATGCTCTTGGACCTAACTAGATTAGAACATCAGAGAAATGCTTTCCAGTTTGTCCTAATGTAGGGAACAGGGGAGGGGAATGTTACTAGAACTTCTGCAGTAAATCCTAATCTCCCATGAGTCACAACAGTGCAAGATGAATTAAATAATTAGACAGAAATGAGACTTAAGTAAGAAACTGAACTTTGGGCCTGAACACTGCTGCTCTGGGAAACAAAGACAAAAAAAAACCTTGAGCCTGCCAATATTTATTGGATTGGTTCCTAGGGAGTATCACATCTCTCAGAGGGCGGAGATAATCCTGAGTTCAGGAGGATCTATGCAGACAAGGGCAGTTTGTCAACTGTGGTGCACCTTTCATAAATTTTACAGGCTGTATCCTCGAATAAACCCACTACACACCCAAAGAAGTTTAAGAAATATTTGTATTTAGGAATTAGGAAAAAAGTCCAGAGAGGAAAAAAATAGTTCCACTTCACCACACAATGTGTCATCACTGGAAACACAGCATGGGAACAGCACTACCGCTGATGGATGGCAGAAGATCAGAGCAGTCTCTCGTTGGGCTGAGGCCGACCTAAGCTTCTTCAGCCCTTATTTACCCTTACTGCAGACAAAAGCGGCACCAAGCCAATAGGCAGACGTGGTCATTGGAATTGGATGTGCACGGTCACAGCTTTGGCCAGAAGCCAGGCTAGACACATTTTGAGAAATTTCTAGCGAACTTGATAATAATAAACGCTGCTTCCATCCTCCCTAATGATCTGAAGGCTGTGTTCTTTGGCCCTGTTCTCCTGGGGAAGGGGCCAGCTTCTCCCAGGAAGACTGAAGCCGATACATCTGGTGCCAAGAATTATCTATACCAAGGTTTGTTGCCCTCAGATTTAGTTCAAGGTCTGTTTTCCTAGCCTGCTTAGCAGAGGTTTTTCTTTAACTCTTTCTTTTACCTTTCCTGTTCAGGGCCTTATCCTGATGTAGTCTTGCCCTTAAGCATCATGATATCATGGGACCATTGAGGACTCAAAGTGGCTCCCAACATCCTACTGAAAAATTCTATTGAATTTAGAATTTCAGGTGAAACAAAAATGTGTCCTAAGGAGAATATAGAGATGGTGGTGAGATTTGAGAAACTCAAGAGCCAGGGTCTGGTTCTTTTTGGTGGATCTCTTTTAGCAAAAAACCTTGAAAAGAAGATTTTTACTACAAGTTATCTTCCTTTAGAACAGAAAATAGGCATCATTACAACAAAGTAGGACAAGTGAGTTATTTTACTTAGTACGTAAAAATAAGAGGTAGCAGAAAGATGTATTTCTGGTATTTCTGGCCAAGGAGTTTTATGCTTTTAGAACTCAGTGGCACTGAAGTTTTTAAACTCAAAGTCTGGTTAAGATGATAGAGGATCTTCATGCTTTGCTATATTTCCTATGCTCAACCTTCAAACCCTGATCCAATTTAGTAATAAGGATAGATAATCATATAAGCCTGCCTATACATAATGTTTCTTTTTAATGAAGTATATCTCTGTAGGCCAGAAATAGATCAGGTTGAAAAAGACAGAAGGTACAAACCAGCTGGTTTGTATGTGGTTACCGGGGATCGAACCAGGGACCTTGCACTTGCAAGGCAGGTGCTGGAACCACTGAGGTAAATCTCTGGCCCAGTCCTGAAACTCTTTACACTTTTCACAACTCAAATTCTGTTCCGCGTCAGACGTTGTACTTTCCAATTTCCCCACCTCCACCCCAGCCTCTGACACTCACCACCCCACTTTGTCTCATACAGGACCTGCCCCGCAACTACCTTCAGTCACTGAACTTAATGTCCTCAATTTTCAGCCACATTATCGCAGGTTTCAGAATTTCTTTGCTTTTTACGTCAGAATGAATGTCCTATTATATGTTTATTTAATATTTTATTTATTGATGTATGATGAACATAGGTTGTTTTTATCTTTTGGCTACTGAGAATAAATGAAGCTATGAACATTGGAATACAAATTTTTTTAGTTTCTGCTTTTAGTAAATTTGGTTACATACCCAGAAGTGTAATTTCAGGATTATGATTTTTTTTGAGGAGCTGCCATGGTATTTTCCATGTTAGCTGAAGCATTTTACATTCCCATCAACAATGAATAGGGATTCCAATTTCTCTACGTTCCTGTCAACATTTTTATTTTCTGTATTTTTTTATTATAGCTACACTGCTTGGTGTGAAGGGACTTCCGATATGCTTGATACCAAACAGGACTGAGTATGAAAGGGTCAACCTCAGGTCAGAGGTGGTGAAGAAGAGTGGAGATCTCATGTCCTTGAAAACTGCAAAGTTAATGTGAAACTCTGTGCTCTGAAATGCCTTGCCTGAAGCCCTCTCTACCTGGCCTGAAACAGACTTCTCCGCTTCGGGTGACATCAGTTCTACCCAGAGAAAATGCAGAGCTTCCTTTTTACTAATAGACTTTCGAGCCACAAATTTAAGACCAGCTCTGATTTTTAGAAAACAAGGTTTCTCTGTAAATAAGTAAGAGAAAGGACTTGTTACGACACTTCCCAATGGCAGAACATCCTTGGGAAAAGTACTGTTTGCTGTTAACTTCTCAGCGGGCAGTATCTAAACCTCTGTCCACCATGATGTGGAGTGGATGGGTATGTGACTGCTCTCCCCTGAGCTAATTTTCCATTTCTCAGCATCAAAGATGCAACAGAGGGAAAGTCATAAATAAAAACCTTCATACTTAAAATGACCCTGCAAATCAGATTCCAAACCACATAAATATAATGCTAAGATGGCTGACCCTGGCCACATTGGCATGAGGCTGAGGGCAAATATGATGTTGGCTTTTTACCCCTACCTAGCAGGGTGGGTTAGCAGAGTCATCGTCCTTTTCTTGGGTTTTTAATTTCATGTTGAATTAGTAATCTTGGTTTTTTTTTTTGGGGGGGGGTTTTGACACAAGGTCTCGCTTTGTAATTCAGGCTGGCCCTGAGCTCACTATGTAGCTCAGGCAAGCCTGGAACTCAGCAATCCTCCTGCCTCTGCCTCCCGAGTGCTGGGATGACAGGCGTGAGCCACCACGCCCAGCAAGTAATCTTGTTTTTGAACAGTTGAAGGAGGCATAAAACTTCAACACACCTTTGCAAGTTTCACTAGCATTACTGTTATTTGGTCAACTCTGAACAAAACATTGTGGGGGCGCTGCTGCCCCAGCAAACAAGGGCACCCCTTGTTCTCTCCATGCTCAGTGCAACTCTCAGACATCTTCCTATCATCCTCCAGCATAAAAATCTACCAGGCCAGCATCTGGACAGACCCACCTTAGCATCTTCTTTCTCTCTTGTGCCCTTCCAGGGAGTTAGTTCATCCACTTAGATTGTATTTTCATGGTTAAAGAGGTGACAAAATTTTCTCAATATTTCAGCCTTTCTCCTTCAGCTAGAAGTTATAGCTGGTGAGCCGTGAGCCTGAAATGCCAACTGTGCAATTTACATCCATCACTACATAATTAGCAATTAGCTGAACACAACAAAGGGAGATCCTGCTATGCGTACCTCTCCACACAACCCAGGCAGAAGATCATGTTTATTTCTTTCTTCTAAAGTGCAAATTGGGAGCCATCCAAGTATTTAACAGGAATAAAATACAACATGGAAATGAAATGATTTGAGCTGTCAGATGGAGAGGATTTTTCCAATATAGTCAGGCCTTCTTTGGGGACCTCGTTTTCACTGAGGTCCAGCTTCCTAGTCCGGGTCGACTCTCCAAAGAAGAATCTAAGATTTTTTTTTAATGAAAATAAAGCATTGTTCTGGGCAATAACTGCAAGCCCTAAACTATAGTTAACAGCTGATGCAGGAACTAACAGGCTGAAAGATAATATCTAAGAGGGAAACTAATTGGCCTTTTCACTTTAATTCTTCCCTGCTGAAAGCCCAGCTAAGCAGTCCCTCCTGTGAAAGAGAAAGACCAGTATGACCAATGCATCCTTCAGGTTTACGATTAGACTAATAATCACTCAGACCCCTAATTTCCTGCCACTGTAGGAACTATAAATGGCATTGTGTGAGGCCACAAATTGCTAGGGAACACTTTGCACGTAGGGAAATTCTCTTGTGTAAATGGACTGTGCCCGCCCTCAGATTACTGGCCTCTCCCTGACAAAATGAAATGGGAGCCTTGTTGCTTGCCTGCTGCGTGCTAGGAAATCAGCTTCGTTTTGGAGGAAAGAGCTTTTCTATTTTATGGTCCCTCAGAATGGAGGTTCCAATTTGAGGTCAAATCAGTGAGCTGAGGGAGCCGTCATTCGCTTTGCCTTTCCCCTTACTTTTCTTTTTCTTTTCCTTTTTTTTTTCCCTCTTTAGACATGACCATCCCCAGAACTGCCATAGCCCAGGAAAACAGAGTGGCTTCCTCTTTAAGTAATCAACTGAGAATACATTTTTGTGCTCCTTTCCTGATGCTAGATGTAAATTCCCTAAAATGCCCCTACGGACTACCACCCACCCCACAGATCCTCTGTTCTAGGATCCAAAGTCTCATACTCTGTCCAAGCAGACTTGCTGGTGGTGTCCAGGAGTAGTAAACATATCTTTTCCTGCTTCCACCCTGTCTTGTTTGTGCTTCCAGAGTAGCTCAGTTCACTTCCCTCTATTTATCTGTCTCCCCGTGAAACTGTAATCCCCCAGAGGCCAGGAGCACATCACAGTACCCAGCATGTAATAATACGTGACCCTCTGAAGAAGGCCTTAGTATGTGTAATGTTTATAATTGAGCGTGTCTTCTAAGTCATAATTTATGTATCCTTCCAGAAAAGACAATTAAAGCACAACTTTCAAATACTGACAAAAAGACAGTGTGCATCATGAGACAATGTTTGTGTTTTCATTCTGGGCAAACCAAGTACACAGAGAGAGGAGTTAGATGCTGTCTGTGTTCTGAAGACCTCCCAGCCTATTGGGAGACAAATCTGAAGGGAGAGACTTCAAAAGCTAAAATGGAGAAATTAAGTGCTATAAGAACGGCCAATTCTGTCAAGATGAACTGGAAAAACTCGCCAAGGGAGGAACAAGAACTTTCTAGAGGGTTAGGGGCTTTAGGCACCATTCTCAAAAAAGAAAAGCCCATCCTTGGTTATCAAGGGGTCTCAAACATCGCTGGGGTCTTGTTGCTTGTTTGTAAAAGTCACATATCCTCGTCAGTGCAGGCCTCTGAGTCACCACAATGCAACCATAAAACCTGCTCTAGCCAGCCCCTCCTGCTCCTTCCTGTTCTCTGTGCACCAGATGCCCCTGGAAAACAGTTTCAGGATTGGCCAGAGAGCTTGCTAAAGAGAATCACGCAAGAACACGAGAATGTACCTAAGTTCTGCTAGTAGAAACCAGAGTGGTATCTTTTGCTCTGTTTTTCTTCCTTGCTGTCACTTTCTCATCTACTCTTCCACCAGAATGGACCATCTACAGGGCCCTGAAGATGAGACGAGGTAGTAGAATGACTGTGCAGGAGCAGCACATAATTTTTAATGCTCATTAGTTTATTCTTTCAAACCAAGCTCAACATTAAATATACTTCTGAATTCTTCCTGGTAACTGCAGCCATCCTGCTTTAAGTGGTCTGGAGAGACTGTATTAAGCTGACTCCATTATGAACTAAGGTATAGCAGTGAACTATCCACATCAACTTTAAGAGACTTTGACCTATAAAAGTCCTGATTCAACTCCTATATTTTGTGCCTCTCATCCTCTTTGGAGTCCCTTTTGTTAGCCCTGATGACTTCTCAGCACTTTCATTAGACCTCTGTAGCTGCCCAAGGCCTCTATAGAGATATTTCCTCTGGTCCTGACCTCTTTCCTGTCTAGCTCAGTGGTTTTCCAAGCTATGTACACAGTATAATCATCTGTAAAGTTTATTTTTGTTTCTCCTTTGTTTCCTTTGTTTCTGTTACAATGCCCAGGCATTGCCTCAGATCAAGTGAATCGGAATCTTTTTAGACGCTTCCAGAAAATTCTACTGTGTAGCAAGCATTAAGAATCACTGATCTGCAGTCAGATAGTGTAGTATACACCTGTGCATGTAAGAGCAACTTAATGACGCCTTCTCTTAAAATAGAAAAGGGAGAGCTGAAGATATAGCTCGCTGTAAAGGTTCTGAGTTCGATTCCCACTACTGTGAGAAAAAAAAAATCACTACTCTAGACAATATATTTTTTTAAAAATTTAAAAGCTTTTTTCAGGTGAAGTCTTATACAGAAACCCAAGTATAAAACAGAGCAGAGTGGCCTTGACTGATGAACCATGCTTGTGAAAGGCGTACACACCCACGGGGGACTCTCCAGGACCCATGACATACAAAGAGCACTATCTGTAAACCAGTGCTCCCCCTTCCTCTCCACTCCATCTAAAGGTATCCTTCCCAGAAGTGAGAGGTTCCTTTAAGACAGAGGTTGGGAACATTTTCTGTAGAGTCAATGAGCAAATGTTTCAGGCTTTGCTCGTTATGTGTTCTGTGCTGCAACTACTCAACAACCTTATTGTGAGCCACAGATGCAGACAAAGATAACATCTACCTCAATTGACATGACTCTGTTGCAATAAAACTTTATTTACAAAAAAACAGTCCAGGGACCAGAGTTGGCCTCACAGCCATAGTTTGCAAAGCAAAACTTACAAGCATTATGCTCTAAAAATTTTCTTGTGTTGTGTTGTTTTTTGAGAGAGTTTTTCTTTTTCATTAGTAATTTAGGCTGGGCTTAAACCCACTGTGTAGCCCAGGCTAGCCTCACACTTGGCACTCCTCCTGCCTCATCCTATCAAATGCTGGAATAACAAACCTGCACCACCACACCCAACTCTCTTCCAAACACACTTTTGTTACGCTTACAAACTAAATGTATGCAAATTTACTTCCGTCTGAATTATTTCTAAACATTTTCCCTGACACCCTCTGATCATTGTCCATAACACCAAGAATTGGTTTTCCTGGGTTGTTTCTGGCAGGGTCAACCCAGGACAATATCTTTGGGTGGAAGGTGAATACCTATACAATGGGCCACTTTGGGATGGTGCTGACTCAATCCATGGTCTTTTCTCCTGAAGTAGAGCTGAAGGGAATGAAACTCAATTGCCTTTAAGCACTGGAAGTCTCCCGCAGAAGTGGTGGCTACAGTCATTTTGACCTAGTTTTCAAGTCATCATGGTATTATGCTCGTGTAAAAGGCCTAGCCAGGGTTGTTCCAGCTAGTGAGACCACAGGCTTCTCGAGGGTGAAAGATCATGTCCAGTTGAACTGAGAGCAAAAGGTGAAGGGTAACAATGCAGGGAAGGCTCCAAGTGCTCCTCATGTAGAGTTCACATACGCTGATATGTGTGCTATTTAGAGACTGAGGGTTTGCTTTTCCTCTCTGCAGTACTGCCAGGCTCTGCTTGGGTTTCCCTTGGGCCGTGTTCAGAATCGACTGTCTTCCTCTGCTGATAGAACAGCACTCTGGTTCTTCGCCATGTTGCTCCTCAGAGGCTACTGCTCACTTACTTAAAAGTGTTTTTTTCAACCACATTCTTTTCATTGCTTTCAGTTTCAGATCCACTTGGCACCCAATTTTCTTTTTATTCAGGAAATGCTTTGACTTTATTTCACTTGTAGTCATCTATCAGTCTGAAAGGAAAATAAATGTTGGATCTAGTTAAAGATAAGAATCCCGAAGTATATATGGAGAAATGTACTGATATTTGCAATTCACTTTAACATGTAACAAAAAACTGGATAGGTTGATGGATGGGTGTGCGCTAAGTATGATAAAATGTTAGCAGTCAAACTCAATAGTAGCTATACATGAATATTCATTGTAAAATTCTTTCAATTTTGCTGTACATTTGATATTTTTATTGTAAAATATTGAAAAATGAATGTTGCAATATTCAGAGAAAAAAAATTTCTTCATACAAATTTTGTCAGTACTTGATTCAAGATTTGTGCAATTGGACCAGCAGGTGAGAACCACCCCGCTTGGAATACTAATTATGAATAACATTATTACCACAGAGTCTGATTTGATTCAATATTTTATTCAGTCATCATAGTTCTGCAATTCTAACACTTAAGTATTAAATTAAATTTTCTAAGGCCAGCATAATTCTTTTTCCTTTTTTCTTTTCTCTTTGGATCTTAAGTGCCTAGAATTAGATTCATTATAGTTACCGTCAGATACACTATAATCATTAGCTCCTGCAAGGCCCACTTCTATTTACTTATTATCTGGTCATCTATGTTAAGCACCTATAAATAAATCCCCTGAAATAAAACCCAGGACTTGGGCAACCTGTATACAACTGTGTGGTTAAAAGGTGTGGCCTAGTGGAAAAGATTAGATAATTGGCCACACCATCCTGAGAAAGGATTAATGTAGCTCTAGTAGGACAGGATCAGTCTTTACAAGAGTAGATTGTTGTAAAGCAAGGCCACTGTGTGGGTTCAGTTCCTTCTGCACATAGCTACTCTCCTTTCTGCCTCTCTGCCATGTTATAACATAGCTAGAGGAGATTGTCCAGGACACTGCTGATACCTAGTCTGTTTGGAACTTCCAGCCACCATAATTGTGAACCAAATAAACTTTTTTAGTTTATAAGTTTTTAAGCTTCAGGTACTTGGTGATAGCAAAAAATAATAGACTAAGACAATGGGCATTATTTTTATTTATTTTAATCCTATGTTACAGCAGTTAAACCATGCTGTTGCAAAATGGCTGTGGTTCACTTGCTTAGTATTTATTGACTATGTTCAATTGTATGAATTTACATCTTATTATTGTCATCAGTGGTTCTGATTTTAGATTTTTAGTACTATGAAGGTTTTTATACAAATTCTATGTCATGCATGCAGAAGAATTTATCTTGAGTACATACTTGGAAATGGAATTGCTAGGTATGAGTATATTAAAGTTCAACATTAGAAAATAATGCCAAATTATTTTCCAAAGTAACATCATCACTTCTACCTCATCCAGTAATGATATCTCTACTCTTATGGAACACTCAATACAGTAAAATGTAAAATAAATCAATGAAATTATGTGATCCTACACATACATAGCGTGAATAGAGCAAATGCTTCAAGATGCATTCACGTGTGAGAAGAAAGAGAAAAGTAGATTTGTTTCCTCATCTGATTGATATTCATAGGAATTAGGTCTAAATAGATGTTTATAGTTCTCTCATTCCACTCCTGTTTTCTTAGTTTTAATGTTGTTTAGGCTGTGCTCTTGGTTTCCTCTTCATCTTAGAGGCACTGAAAATGTAAAAAGAAAAGCTATTCCAAGGCAAAGCTAAAAACCCCTCACCACAACAGTTCTTTTCTTTAGGACAAAAAATGAAAAACACACTGGCCCATTACATACTTCTTCCACAGAGTTGTTTTGCTGTCGCTTCTGTCCATTCTCGCCTGTCCAGGGAGTGAGTTGGCGGTCAGATATCAGAGGTGCCCGATTCACTGACTTTCTTTCTCAGCATCCGGATATGTCACATGGGCCTCTGGGCCTGCCAACAATGCTCTCTTCAAGAAACAAATTGATAACGTTCATTTTACAGTTAATACAAGTACTGTCCAGCTGTAGTCTCCCCATTTGTGTGCAGTCTGTCCAGACTGTCTGGAGGAATAACCCAGAAAGTGGATGGTCTGGGTGATGCTACTGATTTGGATCCTAATCCCCCTATTACTCACCCCAGAGACTTTTGCACACTTGTTCTGCCTACCAGCTCACCCCAAAAGGGAGGAGAGCTGCCACCTCTACTGCAGGTGTGAGGGTCACTCTAGGCTTTCTGGGAGCCCAGTGTTCAGTGTGCTGTGCCTGCATGCTAGTGACTCTCTTCGGCAAGAGATCTTATCAGTTAGCAAGTTTCATTATGTGCTATCCACTGGGAACATGACGAAAAGCAATAAATTCATTTCACTGTGCTAGTCTCTGGACTATCAAAGCATTTTAGTCCTGTTTCTCTTTTAACCTCTCATGAGCCAAATATTCACTCTGACAAAATGTTATTCCTTACAAAGTTAAGATGACTTTGACTCTATTTCTTTCACACATAATACAATGAAAATGCTTTGTCCCCGATTCATCTACAGCCTGACAATATTATGGATAAAAACATGCCAAAGCAGGAAATCTTTTTGGGCAAAATGCACTGAAATTACCTCTAGCTATCTATGTCTTGCTTAGATAAAGAATAGGTGAAAAAATGATATTCTGCTCATTTTTAATATCCTGACCAATGTATACTGTTTAAGGGAGAATGATCAGGAAAAAAAGAATAAGGTGGAAAAGTGGATTATCACTGGAATATAAAAAAGGTCAAATCTCTTTCAGTCCTCATTCATCCACAGGTATTTTTCCCTCGCTCTTCCCCTATGGTGAGTCAGCTATCACATGGGGAGGGCCTCGGTGGAGTTAGGGAATATCTCCAAGGCTGGGCATGTAATAGACACTTAGAGTCTTCTGATTGCTTTATTTAGGCAAAACTGATGCCTATCTTTGATTTACTGGCTAAGTCATCTGAGGTCCAAACCCTGCTCAGAAACATATCAACAATGGATAAATGAGTCAACCTCTTGGGGGCGCCTTTCTCGTCTATGAATCAGGAACATAGTGTCTCCCATATAGATTTATAGTGATGGCGGAACGGAACAGCATATGCAAATCTCCTAACTCAGTACTTAACATAGGGTGAAGAAAAAGAGTATTTCTGCTTTTCATCATCCTCTCTCTGGTGTAGAGAGCTAAAGAGCAGGAAGGTAGAACAACAATAGAGAGCTAGGTGGTTATCAAGCTCAGAAAGAAACTTTCGTCATATCTATTCAACCCTAGCCATGAGATCACTTTTCTGCCTGCATTGGGGAAACTATATTGAGCGACCACAGAAAAATCTCCTCCCTGTGTGTGAGGTATGCTACTGCTGGTGTTCTAGATTAAAAACTAGAAAAAGAATTTATTTTCGGTTAGAAAATGGAGGCGAGATGTGTATCCCTGCGCTGGGGCTTACTCTGGTCTTCTTTGAGTGGAAGGGGTCCTATTGTGCTCTCTCTCTGGCTCTCTCTCTCTCTCTCTCTCTCTCTCTCTCTCTCTCTCTCTCTCTCTCTCTCTCTCTGTGGGTCCTGGACTTTGTAGCTATGTCTGAGGTTCCAACTTTACTTAGTTTCAAATGACTCCTTCCCTTTACTTTCGTTATCCTTCATCCACCAGTTTTTATTATTTCCGCATTTATTTTCTACATATTTGTAGGCTTTGCAATCTACTTTGTCCCCTAATCTACTTACTCCATTGATTGAATAGGACTCTACTCTCCTTATTTCCTCCCCATAGATCTGCACGAGGCTTGTCCTCTGCCTGCCTGCTGGGTTCACCTGGGGCCCGTTGGCGTGTGCTGCTGAAGCCCCGTCTCACAACACAGAAGAACTCTTGTTTCTGCCGCCTAGCCAGCCCCACCCCACAACACACCGAGATTTGAGCCCAACTTTCCAGAATGCAAAGGAAAGCCCTGCACCTGCCAAGAAAATAGAAGCCAAGTTATTCACCCTCTTGTTTGTCTGTACAATTAGAAACACTTCTCTTTAAGCAATAAATAAATTTTCTGGAAACATTCCGACCCATTTTCTTTAAGTAATTTTTAAAATACCCTGGGGACTTTCATGCAGAGCACGTAGAATATCAGGGCACCACAAAGCACCTTTTAATGCCCCTTAGGTGCTGGGACTACTTTTAAAGAACTTTTTTTTTTTTTGTATGGTGATGGAAGGGGGATAATGGTGGATGAATAAGGATAAACGATTTTTTTTCTGCTTAAAGTTGTATCTTTGTGACTCAGTATGTTAAAAAAGCTCATCAATTATTAACCACCTAGGAACATTTCCAAGTACTGCATCCAAACATACAACACCAGAAGGCATTCATCCAAAGAGGTCCTATTTATTGAATGTTATTTACCTTCTCTTGCCAGCTTTGTCTTTGTAAATGATGCGTAGGAGTCTCCCTAACGTACACACTGGCCAGTAGGGAGATCTCTATTTGAATTTCCTAAATAAAAAGCTGGTAGGAACCCAAAGGCAAGTCTGCTACCTTCAGATTCCTAGAAAGGTCAGCGAGAGCAGCCCGCAAGCACACGCACCTTTACTGAGCCCCTTTGACTTGCTGAATCAGTTCAGGACTCTAGTTCATCAGTGAGGATCAATCGAATGCCACGGACAATATGGCACAAGTCAGGGGCTAAAAGGTGCAAATGGCACAGAAAAATGGATTTCAGTAGAGAAGAAAAAATAGTACTTAGGATGTGAGCTGAGGTCAGCAAGGTGGCAAGTTTGAAAAATTCTTTTTACCCTAGAATTTAACTGTTTTATTACTCTCAAAGCTAGGAGTTCACAGAGGAAAAAATGAGAGATGGAGATTTTATTCTGTATGCCTGATACTTGTTTTTGTTTACCGCATGCAAACAAAAACACCAGGCTTTTGAAAACATACACGACCGAGTAGCCTTGTGAGTATAAAATGGTGAACTTACTAAATCTCTTCATCCATTTTTTTCCAAGGTGACCGTTTTGTTGCAGCTGTCCTTTCAAAGTGGTACAGAATAAAATGAAGAAAAGAAGCTTTCAGTGGTGACACAGAACTGCCTTCTCAGTCTGCATCAATCTCAGACATGGCTACAAGTCTTCGTGCAGGAGAGACGACGCATTCTAGAGAATCCTACGCACGCATGCGCAGGGCCGAGGAACTGAGTGGACACCTGAAGCCAGAGGGCGCTGCTGCAGGGGCCGCTTTTGCTGAAGTAACTGAAAAGGTCAGATTTCCACCTGACCTTGGGCCTCGGGCTGAGGAGAAGGCTGAGCTGTTGTTCTCTTAGTCCACAGGGAAAGGACAGGTCCTTATTGGTAGATGTAGCCACCAAAAGCTTTTCCATTCCCTCAGCACCAGCCTACCTCATGACTACAAAGGAGACTTCTGTGGCACCTGGGGGCACTGACTACCATATTGCTTTGTAACAGTGCCGCCCAGTTGAGTGGCTTTTTTGATATTACGTTTCCTGGAGAAACAAACAAAAAGGCCAGTGAGGTAAAAGTACTTGCTTAAATCTACCTGAAACAAGGCAGAGGAGAGAAACTTACAAGAATTGATGTGTTATAGATTCCAGACCCATGAGTAGTCATTCATCAAGGGTGTTCTTCTTCCTGAAAGATCAGGACAGGTGACCCTTAGAGTGTACGGTCCCACAATGTGGGAATTAATAAAATGCCAACAATGTTTAATCAAACATGTAGAGAGAGGATGTGTGGAGACTTTTTCCTGTTTTTTAAGGGAAAGGAGACAAAAAAATTTTATATTACTTTTTGAAAAAAAGAACTTTTACAAATCTAGAGTAACGGGCCGGAGGGTTAGCTCAGTGGTTCTGGCGCCTGCCTCGCAAGCGCAAGGACCTGAGTTCGATCCGCGGTAACCACATATAATGCTGGGCGTGGAGACACGCCCACCAACAATCAACACCGCATACCACAATGCCGGACGTGGTGGCTCACGCCTGTCATCCCAGCACTCGGGAGGCAGAGACAGGAGGATTGCTGAGTTCGCGGCGGCTTGCCTGGGCACCATAGTGAGCTCAGGGCCAGCCTGAACTACAACGCGAGACCCTG
>PVIC010029616.1:0-22413 GCA_004025085.1 Thryonomys swinderianus
TGGCTCAACTACAGACTCAAAAGTGCTGCCCAGCAGGGTCACTTTGATCACATCTTTCTGACCAAATATTCATGGCGTGTTTTTGTCCCCAAAACAGGCACCTAGTAAGTCTTCGTTTGTGACGGTCTTTTCCTGGCTGCCTTGATGTTCTAAACTGATTCGAGATGCTCGTGGCGATTTCTGTTCAATACAAACAGAGTGTGCTCGTAACCACCTTATTCCCCAGAGCTGAGCCCACCAAGTTCTGGAGAGTTCCAAGGCACAACGGCCAGGGGAAGCAAATGCTAAGTCAACTCAGGCACGCAGGTGCCAGTATTACACCGAAAGGCAACACATCTTTAGAATACTGTACTTTAAGCAAGCAATATTTTGTTCTATAAAATTATTTTCTTACAAAACCTGATGCTGACAATAAGATAATCCTTCAGTTTATAAAACTATGTACGGCCAATCTGCACTCAGTGGCACATTCCCTCAGGCTTCCAACACAGACTGCATCAACGTCACTTGGCTTCAAAGCTTTCCAAGAGTAAACCTAACAGAAATATGAGCAATTCCTGGGCAGGAGAGAGGAGGGAGGGGAAGAAAAGGAAGGGGGAGAATCAGGAAGGAGGGGAGGCGAAAACAAGTTAAAAATCAAGGCAATAGCAAGAAAGTGATTCTGACAGTTTCTAGGCATTTTGGAGTCTCGCACGTGAGTAATGGAACCCAGTGGTGTTTGCCACACGAAGACAAAACGTGTACACTGAAACGTGTCCTACCATGTCCTCCTCCGCATCACCTTGCTCATCAACTTTTTCTTCCTCCTGAATCGCAACAGAGCCTCTCTCCTGTGGTCCGGCGTCTCCCTGGTCCTCCTGGCCGGCAGCCTCTGCCATGCGCTTAGTGTTGCTCCTGAGCAGCTCCGTCCCGGGAGAAACGAGCTGGGTTGGCAGTGCGGGCACAGAGTGCAGCGGCGTGACGTGGTCGTAGTGAGTGTGGAGGACTCGGAGGGCGATGTTGCTCGTTGCTAGTATCTTCGGAATTTCAAATTTGGCTTGTGTGTTAGGGAATTTCACACTTTTGTACCTGCGAATGATTCGTATTAGCGGGATGGATTAGGAAACTCTAGGTGGATTTCAAAGTTATACTTAATATTTTCCTTCATTTTAATTTCAGCCCAGTTTTTGAGTCCCACCCGTATCTGTTTTGTCATTTTTCCTGGGGGAGGACAGGAGGGAGAGAGTCTGAATGTGCAAAAATAAAACTGTTGGATGCTAAGAATTTGACTTCCAAACAATTAAGAACCTGGGTTCACTGATGACTCCCCAAAACAGGCTCCGTGGATTTCTCAGTCCCTTCAGCCAGCTGTACTTCAACCCAAGTCTGGCAATGGAGTCAGTTCCCTTACGACACCCGCTCACCCATCGCATCAAAACAGAACCGACTTGTCCCGCCGCCACTGACACAGTGCAGAAGATACTGTCTAATTCCCTTCTTAGCTTGGATAGTACAGAAGAACTTATTTTTAATTTCTTTAAAACTGTACAGATTAATTTCCTTTACTCATATGTCAAATACAGCTTATAACCAAAGTTTTTATATCGTCTCCGGTTCAACTTACAGGACTCTAGCAAAAGGTACTCAGGGAATATTTTGCTCCTCCCTTTTACTAAGTATATTTTTTTAAAAAATGAAATTCACGTCTTTCCTATGTCCTATTAGTCTGTTCGGAGCAGGGACCAGAACCTTAGCCTCCCAACTTTTCTTTCAATAACTGGCCCCTGGAATTCAGTGCTGTGCTATTTCAATTTGAAATATTTAAGATCAAGTTGCAACCGAGTGACTGGGAATTTGTCATTACGATCATTCTTCAGAAAGATGTTGCTTTCTTGAAAATAATTGTGGAAACATCACATAAATCTTTAAGGCAGTAATATAAAAATGTATCATTTATAACAGCTCACAAAGATAGATTATTTTTTTAAAACTCTAGACTGCCAGGTAGAACGCCTCTACTTTTAGAAGGTGGAAGAGGTTACAAGGGATGAGGAGAAAGGGAAGCTTGTTATTTATAGCGGAGATCATGCTATAACTTTTACGTGTATTAATGTTCAATCCTCAAACTATTCCTATTAAGTCAAATATCGCCATTATTTTACTGGTGATATATTAATGCTCAGCAAGGCTCAATAACTTGCCTAAAGTAAGTGGCAGGTCTGTAATTCAAGCCCCAGCGGGCCAACTTCCCAGCATGGATTTCTCCATGTACACAACGCTGTTATGCAGTGTCACATGCCTGAAAAGATGGTGTGGCTCTCATGCCACGCCTTTAAGAAAATTATCACCCCCTAGGATACCTCGGGTTCTTCTTGAGGTTTGCCCACACATACAAGGTAATATTTTCATCTTGAATAACTTTTTCCATATTGCCAGTGTCTGGATCTGCTAACGCACTTGCTTGCTGTAAGAGAAAAAGGAAAACTTCACAAAGAGAAAAAACCTACAAATTGTATTACATAGATAAGTTATTTCATCACTTAGGTATTGGATTCCCTTCATTAACTGAAAAATAACATGTAAATCTCAAAGTGACAGACTTTTACAGTATTCTCTAAAGGGTGCAAACTTATTTACTCCATTAAATGTGCCTCTCCTTTTTCTATTCAGTCTTCTGTAAGGTGTCGAATGATTAAATTTGTTCCTATAGGGCTGAGGGGGACAGACCAGTGCTATAGCCCTTGTTTAGTATGCACACAGCCCTAGGTTTGATCTCCAACACTGCTGTATTAGTCTCTTTTCTATTGCTGGGAACAAAATGCCTGAAGTACAAAACTTAAAAGGCAAAAAGGTTTAATTCAGTTCATGGTGTGAGAGGTTTCAACCCATGGTCTGCTGGCTTCAAGTGGCAAAGGAAAGATGCTCAACTCATGGCATCTGGGAGTAAGTAGCACAGCAGATTGAAAGAATCTGAGGAAAAAACAAACAAACAAACAAACAAACTAGATGTAGTTCTTCACTGACCTGCCCAGAAACACTCAGAAAGGCACTTTACTAATTTCCTGAGCATCTCTTGACCCAATCAGATTGACAATTAAGATTCACTGTCAGAACCACTATCACCACAAAAAGTCACTCCTATTATCCCAGGGAGAAGCTGCATGTGATTCTATTTCCCTTTTCAACCTTAAAGTCAGAATCACAACACTCCATTCTAGCTCTATGCACGCTTCTTTCTGTACATCAAAATGTTGACTGGAAGTTACCCTTTCTTGAAATATTTAAGTTTGGGAAGCAGTATATGCAGTTTATGCAATCTGTATGAATCATGTATTTTGCTAGTCTAACACTTTATATCTCACAGTAAACATTCAACTTAAGGAAGTTCTTAGGAATTCAAAAGTAAAGATGAACAGTTTCATGTCTGTCACTCAAGAAAGCAGCTCTCAGCAAGAAGTTATGCTACAGTCTGCATCTTGCATCCACTCAGAAAGCAGCCGAAGTCCCACCTCTCAGGAAAGAGACTTGGCCACAGAGTTAAGGAGCTGACTACTTCTCCCCACTGTGAGGTACATTTTTCCAAAGTGATCTGAGCTCAAATACTTGTGCACTGTTAGCAGATGTGTCTGTCCCTCAACACCTGTGCAGCTAGTCATTCAGGTAGACCTTAAGGGTTCTTGTTTCAATCACTCGCTACTTTGGGAATTGAAAAATGGTGACTTTCTATCTAATCTTTCCGTCCACATTAAATGCTATCTTGCTGTGAATGGCTTTTCTTCCCCCAGCCCATTTTCCCTTCCTTTTTTTTTTAATATCACTACAGATTCATAGGTTTTGATTAGGCATAATATAGTTTGGTCATTTTTTCTAGTATTCAAATTATCCCAGATTTGGACAGTGGGACATCTTTAAACCACTCCATGTAGCTCTGGCAAGTCTCCATCTCTGGGCCTCTGCTACCTGCCACAGTAAGATAATCCAGCCTCATCTTTTGCTTGTTCTGCTCCAGACCTGGATTCAGCTATTTATTTCAGTAGGTACTGACTCCTTTTTTTATTCCTCCAGTGTGTGGTTCTGGGGGTCAAATCCAAGGATTCGCACACACTAGGCAAATCCCACTGAGCGACAACCTGCTTCTGATCTTATGCAAGAAGGTCTAGCTCATGCTTTACTTTTCTGTTTCTACCTTGTTACAGTGTATAAATGAAGATCAGAAAACTATTGTGTTATTTATTGTACTACTCAAATTGATTTATTCTGTCCTACAATATGCAGGATAGTTGTAAATTTATAATGTGAATATTAGCAACCAGGTTGTGAAAGATACTTGGGGTAAGTCTTTGTACTTTAAAAGTTAGAAAATTTTCTACTCAGGTAATACAAAGGACTGTTCTAGAATGAAAGAATCTGAGAAACAAAATAGTGAATAGTAAATGATAGTTTATTAATATCAATTCTAATAGCTGGTCTGCATTCAATCTTCTTATATATGATTTATAACTGTCTGGGTCTTATTAGTATTGAGATATTCTTTGGCAAAACATCAACTTTCAAATTGTACAAGGAATAAGGAAACTGAGTAAGGTAACAGACATTTAAAATATATTGATTTTTACATAGCAATAGCTCAATAAACCTAAAAATTAAGTCTAGATGGGAATTACATGGATTCATGGTAGATTCTTTCAGTATGTTTAAATGTTAGAGAATAAAATACTGTACTAGTTCATTGTAACCTTATGTCAAGTGAGTTAAGTAGTGATTAATACTGTTCTTGTGAACTTTTTTTCCTAGTGAACTTAGTAAACTTTGAAAAATATATGAAAAATGACCAGGGACTTTAAAAAAGAATGTCTGTTGAATAAATGGGGCTGGGGAAAATGGCTTTCTACAGGCTGAAGATTGAGCCAAGGCCAAAACTCCCACTATGCATTAAACTAAAATCACACTGGATCAAAGATCTAAATGTTGAAACAATCTGCTGGAAGACAGAACAGGTAAAACTCTTGAAGTGACAGGTACGGACAAAGATGATGTGAACAAAGCCCGGAAATATTACAGAGTATCAAGAACTGGGGTCACAGCAAATTAAACAGTTTCTGCACAGCAGAGGAAACCAGTAACAGAGTGAAGAAATGACTCACACACACGGGAAAATTTTTTGCCTGCTGTTCTTCAGACCGCTGGCAGTGAACCTATGGCACCTGTGTGCCACAGTGGGCTGTTGTCACTGAAAGCTCTAAAAATGCTCATCACCACTGACTCAGATGGAGGACTGGCATCCAGATTATATTAACATATAAAGAAAAAAATCAGACCCTTCAAACTTAAAAACTCAGGCCATTTTGAAATGAATGGACACTTCTCAGATGAAGAAGGACAAACAGTAAATGAAAACATGAAAAAATGCTCAACATTGCTGGGCATTTGAGAAATGCAAATTAAAACCACTGAGATGACACCTCACTCTATAAAGAATGGTTTTCATCAAGACATCAACCAATAAATTCCGGTGAGTGTGTAGGGGAAAACGAACATTTCATATTGGTGGAAATTGGGACAAGTAATACAGAAAGCAGTGTGGAGATTGCTCAAAATATTAAAACCAGAGGTCCCATTTGACCCGACCCATTCCCTTTCAAAGAGTTACAGTCACAGTGATACATGCACATCCATGTTTATAGCAGCACAACTTATGACAGCTAAATCTTGCCAATAGCACACAGGCTCATCAACAGAGGAATAAAGTATGGTATTTACATATAGTGCAGTATTGTGCTTGCTTCGGCAGCACATATACATATAGTGCAGTATTACTCTGCCATAAAGGATAAATTAAGACATTTTCAGGCAAATGGATGCATCTCAAGACCATAATTTTAGGTGAGATAACTCAGACACAGAAATTTTAAAATCACACTGTTTCTCTTATGTGACAAACCTAACGTGTAAATGAGGAGCAAAAGGGAGGATAGTTATTGGGAAATAAGAATCATTCAAATGGGAAGGGGAATGAAAGGAGGGTGTGGAAAGAATTTCTAAAAAAAAGAATTGTAGGGAAAAGTGGAAACAACTTAGTGCATGGACAGGGGAAGAGGGGAAGGGAGGAGAAAGGGATGGGGGAATAAAAGAATTAAGGTACATTATGTACAGGTTAAATTCTCCATGGTGATGCAGTCATTATGTATGGCAAACATGCATTAATCAAACTGTCAATTTAAAAATATTACACAGTTGTTAAATCTGCATCAATACCTATAGTTTTACTACCCTTGTAACAGTTATTCTGTTATAAACAGTATAATATTTTATGCAAATAAGAAAAATAGCACATACTTTCAGTAGTATTTCTGTAGCTTTGTTAAACTTAAGATGAAGGAGGTCCTGAAGCTGCGAAATTGATCCTTCATACTGTTTTATGTTTTTGTCTCTCAAATCATGGGCAACTTCCAACAACATTAACTTCAATTTCCCAATTAACTGTAACATGAAAGAATGTCTACATTAATCCATGGACAAGTGGTCCAAAAGATGAAAAGGTAGGGTGTTCTCTTGCTTCAGAATTGAGGAACATCTTAGTAAAATGTGCAGACATCCTTTTCTGTATTTACTTGTAATTTAATATAAAGAAATAAGGTCTTTCCTCCAAAAACTCCTTTATTCTTCCCTCTGCATAACAGCGCTACTATTAATAAACTGATGAGTCATTACTTAGGACAATATGGCCTCATGATGGTGGCAGTGTACACAAGGGAGTGCGCAGAAAAGGGATGCGGAGTTTTCTTCACAAAGGAGGAACTAGGGCCCATCTAGAATCTCTCAGGGGGAACTACTGCCAAGTCACAGCATTTATTCATGAGCAAAATAAATCTTAAAACCTGCCAAATCAAATCAGGCAACACGTGACAGTTTAGAGCTACAACATGGAACAACTCAGAGAAGTTAACACCAGCAGCAGTGACACGAAGCATAAAATTTCTGTGAGTGGAGGAGCAGTAATCAATACAGGCTAACAGGAAGAGGAACAGTGAATTCCTCCTAGTATCTACATCGTGTATGAAACGTAGTCTTCTATGGTACTGATCCTAACACGTGACTTCAGGAAGATATCTGGCTTCTGCCCCTGATGCCAGGACAGAAACTCTAAAATGCTTGGAATTTCCTGGATGACAGGGTGAGGCCAACTTCATTCTAATGAACGGTTTTAAACCATACTGGAGTTTACACTAGCATGACAGCTCTTGGAGAATGGGGCTGGAAACACTGATGATAGAGTTGGAAAATTACTCCTGCTCCTTAGCCTTGAGGGAGGGAGACTGTAGATCAGTTTACCAATGGCACATGACATAATTATGCCCACATAATGGGGTCTCCATGAAAGCCCTCAACAGGGGGGCCAGGGAGCTTTTAGGGTGGTGAACACACTCAAGTTACTGAGAGGGAGGCAGACCAAAAGGGGCCACAGCACCTCCGCAACACCTGGTCCTACACACCTGGACCCATGTATTTTTTCAGCCAGTTGTTGATTTGTATAACAAATAATTGTCAGAATTACTGATAATCAAGATTTAAGAATAATCAAAGTTCATTATGTATAGGTACAAATTCTCCATGATGAATGGGATCATAATGTATACTTAAAATGTACCAATAAACTCAATTAAAAGAAGTACTGCAAGAATTTTTTTTTTAAAGTCTTCCCTTTTTTGGAATTTGAGGATACTTATCTTTCAGTTCTGAAAAGTTTTCTCACATTGTCTTTTTTTAATATTATCTCTATTTATATTTTCTTCTAGCATTCTTCCACGTACTGTTTTGGTACTGAGGATCCAACTCAGGACCTCCCACTTGCCAGGCAGGCACTGTGCCACTGAGCTAAAATCCCCGGCCCAATCTTTCTTATTCTATTATATGCGTCTACTAACCACCCTTCCATATGCTCCACCTCTGTCTTTGTGCTGTGTTCTGGTACATTCTAACAACTCAACTTCAAGATTCACCTGTGGTGAAGAATTCTCAGCCAATACCTTGGCTCTTCTTCACCTTAATAAAGGAGAAACAAATATGTTTCCATATTTTTTGCTTCAATTACACAAATAAATAAACGTTTCATATTTGTGTTATGCTGACTAACGTGGCAAGAGAGTAACTTGTCAAATGAAAAGAAAAATTACATTATAGTCAAGGATTTAGAACAGCTGTGCTATGAATTGACAAAATATTTGATTTTTGGTTTTGGAGTTAATGTCAGACTCATAATTTAGTTTCTATTACTGGACCACACCTGAATACTTACCTGTAGCACTAGTTTGCTCTTCTCAATCAGTGTCTCAATAGTTTCATTTGTTTCCTCTTTCCACAAGCTAAGGAAAGTATTCATATCTTGGGGCTCGGAAGGATCGGGGCTCCCGTCACACTGAAGGTAGTGTTTCCACTGTAAAATACAAAGGATCGTATTCACACTGATCACCTTTTTGAATCTGCATTCTCAGAACTCAGTTTTTCCAATTTAGATGAAAACTTTGATGATATAAGCCAGAAACTTAGGCCAAATAGTAACCAATTAAAAAAAATAACCAAGCCGGGCGTGGTGGCTCACGCCTGTAATCCCAGCACTCAGGAGGCAGAGACGGGAGGATTGCTGAGTTCGAAGCTTGCCTGGGCTACATAGTGAGCTCAGGGCCAGCCTGAACTACAAAGTGAGGCCCTGTCTCAAAAAAAAAAGAAAAAATAATAACCAGATTCTTTTTCATATTATTTCCAATCTTCAAGCTTCAAACAAAAAGTTCTACTTATTGTCAACTTGTTTTTAAAATATTTGAGTTTGTTTTTGCTTTGTTGTCTCACAGAACTTACCTGCAAAACCAACATTTGAGCTAATTTCTAAACTGTTTTTTGTGCCCCCTCTCATTTAAATAGCAGCCTTTCCATTCTGTTACATTATACACAAGTTTTACACTTGTAATCACTTTTTACTTAAAATAACTGTATACTATCAGCTTCTGTTGTATTTCACAATCCAGTGTCAAGAAGGGCATCCTGTAGCTTCATGTTTCTAAGAATCATATATACTATTAGACTCGAGTGAATTAAAGATGTTTGAAGTTAATTTTGCCTTTAATAAAAATTGTAAGTTGCCTCAGATAAAGGAGGAAACTGAAAACGTTTAGATATGGTTTGACAAAATATGTGACATGACTGAATATATATTCATAAAAAGAAGCCTTTGATGTAAGAGAAAAACAAGGTACACTGCTTCAAACTGCATAAAGGAATGATTCACTATGAACAGGTTATATTTCTGTTGACTCTATGATGTATAAAATTATGAAACAATGAGAAAGTTATTTCCCATTGTCTAGGTTATTTAAGTCTCTATTGTGTTTTAGAATTTCAGACTGGGTCATTCCTTAGTCACAGCATTTGTTGATAAAATATTACAACCACAGTTAGAATTCCAAGACTTGAGCTAGTTTGACCACTGAAGCTGTTTTTTTCTCAGTACATTCAAGTCTTAAATGGAAAAAAATAAAAAGAATGAATTAAAAGCTGTGGTATGTGAACAAATTCTTTAACTTTATACACCACTGTTAGAAAGGACTTAGTTTCATTTTAACAAGTCTCTTAGAGATCCATACATGTCTAATTATATAGCATAATTTTCTTCAAACTAAATAGTTACTTATTATATAAAGCAGTTTGTACATCTTTTTTTTTTTTTTTTTTTTTGAGATAGGGTCTCGCTTTATAGTTCAGGCTGGCCCTGAGCTCACTATGTAGCCCAGACAAGCCTCAAACTCAGCAATCCTCCTGCCTCTGCCTCCCAAGTGCTGGGATTACAGCTGTGAGCCACCATGCCCGGCATTGTAGCTTGTACATTTTTGAGAAAGTGTTTTGAAGTTTAGTATTGGAGAAAGTGACTTCTTAATTAACTGAATTAGGAATTTTCATTCAGGAACTAAATTATGGCCAGGCATAATGGTTCATGCCTGTAATCCCAGCACTTGGGAAGCAGAAGCAGGAGAATTGCTGTGAGTTCAAGGCTAGCCTGTGCTACTTAGTGAGCACAGAAGTACCCTGAACTACAAAGTGAGACCCTATCTCAAAAAACTTAAGAAAAAAGGCTGACAAAGTAGCTCAATTGGTGGCACACCAACCTTGGATGCAGAAGGGCCCGAGTTCAATCCCTGGTACCAAAAAACAAAAATAAAAAAACTATTAAACCTATTAAAACCTAAATTATGTACTGTATTTATATAGTACAATCATGAAATGGGCCTCAATGCATTCTAGCTAGCTGCTTATTTTTAAGTAAGGAAATAATGGGGGCAAAAGTTCATTAAAAGAGCACATCTTAATCTCATTTTGCTGAGCAAAAATACTTGTCCAGCATCTCTCGGATCTCATATCAACTCTTGTTCTTCCTGATATCACATCAGTCTCATGAATCACATTCCATGAGTTTTAAGAATTCTTACCAAGACCAAGGAAATGATTTCAATTCTCAAAAACTTGTACTTGCCAGTCTTTTCCATGAGTTTTATTCTTTTAAGGTTAAACACCTCAGACCAGAACAATTGACAGAAATAATGAAACTCAAAAGGGTCACTAATGAGAGTTCACTGTAATAATGACACAGTGGCAAGTAAGTTTATGTGCCTGGTGCTGGGCACTGAACAGAGCCCTGTGCATGCCAGGCAAGACCACGAGCCTCTTCTCCAATCCAATATGACATTTCTATTGCATACATCTTAGTAACTACAATTGTGACTAGCAGCATTACATCAAGACAATCAGATTTCAATGAATATAATACATGAACACCTTGTTACAAATATAACTCAAAGAAGATTCTGCATCACTTGACACTATTTCCCCATATAAAATTTCCCCCCAGTACCAGGAATTGAACTCTGGACCCTGCTCTTGCCAGGAACATGTGACTGTACTAAACTATATTCCTGGATCCTCCCATACAATGTACCATAGCAAATAAGACTAACTGGTTTAACATATCTCCTTCAGATGTCCCAAAGGCCCTTTGGGTTATCTTTAAGTTAGTTAAAAGTCAAAAGTTAAAAATCAGACTAGAGCTTGATTTGAGGGAAATTTATCAAAAATTTGGAGAAAATTCAAATATATTAAATGTCCCATAGTCTTGATCAAAATAAGGTAAGTCACTGGGAACAACAGTCTTTCATATAACCCAAATGACAAAATATTTTAGAGGCAAATACAGGAAACCATACAGCCATAGGAAAAAAAAATCCTAGTACAGTGGGACTTTCAAGTTACAGCCAGCTTGAACAAACAACTTGGGTGAATTAGGTTAATAGAAGATTCATCTGCCTCTTGTTGTAATCTATAGCATGTACCAAGGTAAACACTCAGATCTGTGCTGTATCGACTTAGTTACAACCAGCCCTCAAACCAATCAAGTTTGTACATCAAAGGTCCACTGTATTCAATAGAGAAGACTCAATTCTTAAGTAATCAAAAGACCTAGTAAAAGTCTATTTCCTATTAAAAACAGAGCAATTCTTCAAGAGAGTCCCATTCATTTAGCATAGAAAATAAAATTCAAATTTTGCATACTTTAAATACTAATGTTCAATTCTTAGAATAACTTGTGAAATTTTGTGATTAAGCTAGGTAAAATTAAAATTATAATTTTGTATTTACAAATGTATTTTACCTAGTTTGTATATTATATACTTATATTATTAAACATTACATATAATACTGTTATAATTATGTATATATTATATATTTATAAAAATATTACTATATATTTACATACATATAATATATAAACAAGAATTATATATTCACATATGTTAATATAGTATATATTTACATACTTATATAACATAAATACATAACTTACATATAAATATAGTATGTATTTATAAATATATTAAATTATTATTTACATAGTAAATAATTATATATACATAATGTATAAGTCAATATTTACATAAATATTGTTATATTCACATATTTATATTATATAAAAATATTTTATTCATATATTTAATATTTATACTTAATATGTTTAAATTTATTAATTTGATATTTTAATTTTACCTAGCTTAATAACGTAATTCTCAGCCTCCCTCACTTTTTTTGGCACAGTATTGGGGATTCACATTAAGCTACTTCCCCAGCCCCATTTTTATATTTTTGAGACAGTCTCAGTAAGTCACTGTGTTGCCCAGGCTGGGCTTGAACTTGGAATCTTCCTGCTCCAGACCTTCCAAAACACTAGGGTTACAGGCACACTATCATGTCCAGCTCACAAATGTCTTTCACAAGCTATAACCTTCTCATATTCTTTCAGTGGCTTGTTATACTACTTCATTTGGGAAAAATCCATTCTACTTTAGATCAAAACAATATTCTTTTCTAACACCTTATACAGTGATGGGGAACCTTTTAGAACTTTCAGTGACAAAGAGCCAGCTGAGAAAGATGTGCCATAGGTTCAGTACCACTGCCCTGTATCTTACCCATCTGTTTTCCTTAAAGAATTATTCTAACATGATATTGTGAAATAGCAAATATTCAAAGGGTAATGGGGCTTAGGTGTAAATAATGAAGAAAGAAAAAATTGATGCTAAAAAAAATGCTTGTGTATACAGGGGTGGGAGGAGGTAGGGTGGGTAGGGGAAGGGGAAAAATTAGAATTAAGTTGTGTCATATACTGGTACAAATTGTCAATGCAGAATGTAATTGTGATGTGTATATATAGTGTACCAAGAAAATGTGCCAATAAAAAAATTATTCTAACAAATAGTCTAGATTGGGGTTTAACTCTTAGTAACTTTAATTTCTAGTAAAAACTTAGAAAGCAAGGAATTTTTAACTGTCTTAGGCCAGCAATTTGTAGATGATGATTGTGTAATTTTTAGAAACCTTTTTCACATATTGTCTTATATACTTACTACCCAAAGATCCCTAGCATTTTTATACCATATAAACACAAGCTTTTCCACTAGCAGAATTTACTAAACAGCACCATTTTTAGTAATAAAGTCAATAGAGATGCCCAACACAAGGAGTTCAACTCATCCATCTAGTAGCAAATACGGGTGGGTAACCGTTTTCTTCTGAGTACTTTACATAATTACTAATTGCATTTTTTTCTATTTGGGAGTGTATTTGTCTATTTTTCTTATGACACTTGAGTAAACCACATCTTGTCATTATATCCCTGGCCCTACTAAAACATCTTCCAAACAGACAATCAAGGATTAAATAAATATACTGATTATTATTCTCAACCCTTGTTTTCATTATGCAAAGTTTCCCAAATGGACAAGGCACAGTCTACATTTTCCCAATGAAAATAACAAACATCTGCATTCAGAATAACTACTACCCAGAGGCAGGAGATTAGGATGAGGCCAACCAGAAGGTAACTGGGTGTGACCTGTCAATCTCAGAGTTCCAGGACACCTGCACATAACTTAGTTCTCAAACCCCACATCTGGGACCAATCAGAAAGTCCTATCTTCAATTTTTCTGATGCAAAATCAAGCAGGTCTTTGATTGGATAACTTATATCTGACATCAACATAAAGAATGACAGGGAAAACCTGCCTTTAACTTCATGCCCACTATGAGCCTTCTCAGTGGCTTGTTCTCATTATACAAAACATAAACTGCCCCCCCCACCTTAGTGTAAAACCTTGCTACCATTTTTCCACCTCTTGTGCAATTGTTCAGGATGCCATGGGCCCAGGGAAGAGTCTACAGAACCCCCAAAACTAGAACATTAAAGATAACTGGGAAGAGTCTGGAGTAGCGGCTGACTCCTATAATTCCCACAACTTGGGAGGCTGAGACAGGACAGCTCCATGCTTGAGACCAGCCTGGGCTACATAGTGAGACCTAGTCGTAAAAAAAAAAAAAAAAAAAAAATCAAATCTTGTATGTATTCTCAGGCTGTTCCCCAATACATAAGAAAAGAATGTTAAAAAGAAAATTTCAGTGTTTTACTTAAAAATGACCTGAACACATCTACCATAATGATTCCAAGACACTCGGGAAACCACTGCAACTTCATTTGTGAACTTCCATCCCACTTTTATATTTGCCTCATTTGTCTTTTTTTTTTTCTTTTTTCTGAGACAGGGTCTCGCTTTGCAGTTCAAGCTGGCCCTGAGCTCACTATGGAGCCCAGGCAAGCCGCCGCGAACTCAGCAATCCTCCTGTCTCTGCCTCCCGAGTGCTAGGATTACAGGCGTGAGCCACCACGCCCGGCCATATTTGCCTCATTTGTTTGTTCACAATTACGCAGCAAATGCTACCAGGTTTGGGGCGCTGAAGTCTCCTGGAGGTGGCTTCTGGGTTCTTTCCGTCCTGGGCAAAGGATTGGTCAAGACAAGCGCAAATGGTAGCAAACTTGTGTTAAAGGAAGGAAAAGAAACGGTGTGTAGACCAAGTTTGAGCCTAGTGGGAAAATAACTGTGGCCTCGAGCGTAAGGGTGGGCCACCCCACAAAAGCCAAGGAAGCCTCAGAGGCCCAGCGTGTGCTGTCCTTTAGCATCACCCAGGCCTCTGGCTGACCTCGGGCCTAGGCCATCCGACCGACCATCGGAAACCTGCCCAAATTCTCATGATAAGTCTGCCTACAGGGGTCTGAGAACGGCTCTGAGCGCGTGCGTTCTGGGCTTCATAATTAACAGGCCATATCGACTTGCCCCGCCCGTGCTGCCACGCCTTCATCGCCTGTGTCTCAAACACTACAGATTTTGTACATTAATGTAGCACTCCCTTCAAACTCAGCTGTTATCTATCCCGTGAAAATTAATTCTCATCCAAAAGATGGAATTTCATCATTCATACACACCTGGTGATAAACCATCTTCCCAGGTTCAACGTAAAAACGGCTGACTTCACAGCTCAGCCTTCTCTATTTATTTTGCGGTACCTGGGACTCAAACTCAGGCCCTTGTGCTTGCCAGACAGGCATGGTACCACTGAGCTAAAACCCCGGCCCTTTCATCTGTCTTTTAAATAAGGTACCGAATTCAGGGTGACATCCATGAACACATGAGGACAGAAAACATTATCCACTGCAAACTGACAGTTTATCGTCCTTAGCTGGAGTGTTTTAATCAAGGCATCATTTCAAAAGCACAGCCTGCTGAACTAACAGCTTAATCATAACAAACGCCCCACTCCCATCTTGTGGCTTATAGAAGCCTCTGGGAGGTCAAGCCGGTTTATCCCATTGTTCTAGTGTAATCCTTTTTTTTAATACGTTGTATGCACAAGCAAGCGACATTATCTGAATTAAAACTTCCTCACTGTGAATACTGTGAATCCCAATTTATTTCTTAGTAAGGTTCATCCATTTCTCTAAAAATAAATTCTGCAGATTCTTATGCATGAAATTGGCTACAGTTCCGAATGGAAATTGGGCGTGGTGGCCCACACGGGTAATCACAGAATTATGTAGTGAGACTGTATCTCAAAAAAACAAAATAAATAAAAATGAAAACTGTGGCTTCAAGACACAAGTACAGTTATTTGTCTCTCCCTGACCACAGTAAACCTGGGCAATCCCTTTCTCCCAAAACGGTTCAGCCACTTCCTCTTATAAACTCTTTCACTTGGATATATACCCCCTTTCATCCACAGACTCGGCCCCACACACTGCCTAAAGGTGATCTTACTTGGGCCATCTTCCGCACACAGACCCAGACCACAGATGTTCAGCCTAGACCACCTTTCCACCTAAAAGTGACGCGGACACCAGAAAAACAAAGGTCTTAGGGCAGGTGCGCCATTTCCCTCCACCCACCACATCACGACCCAACCATAGGTGATCAAAAGCCACTCATTTCCGCCATGCAAACCCCATCAGTATCCCCACATCCAAACAGTAGCTTGCCTCTTGTCTCTCAGGCCCATACTCTGTGTACTGAAAAGTCTAAAAGTGTTTCCCAGCCCTCTTCCTGGTGCCCTGAAAATTTCCTTCGATGACAGTATTGTTCAACCACTCAGATTCCACAGCTTCGAGGTGGGCAGGTGAGATAGACTTTATTCCCGGCCTGGGGTCCAGGAGGGTACGCAGCCAGGACTCTTTCCCTGTAGTGACCTGGCTGGACAAGGGCCAACTTACACGGGGTTGCCTGGAGCTGCCCCTGGGCTGGGGTCCTGCAGACTCGGGACCTACCACCTCCCAGAGGAAGCCTCTTCACAGCTTGGACCACTGCGCAGCCACCTTGGGCCTCGCTGTTCTCCAGAGGGAGTGAGGGAACCTGGGATTTTATGCTACAGGTGGGACGAGTTAGGGACCTTATCTCAACTTTGCAAGGCGTCTCGCACCCTGCCCCATGACAGGGGGAACCGAAGCCTGGTCGCAGAATATTCCGCTTTAGATCCAAATGACTATGGCACGGGGGCAATTTCTTTGGCCAGTTATGTCTAGCACAACTTCTCTAGGAAAAAAAAAAAAAAGAAAGAAAGAAAGAAATAACCCACTAATTTCACTGCTCCCAGGATCAGATAACATTCTGAAAACTGAAGCCAAAAACATACCAGCAAATTCCCAGTAGAAAATGAAGGCCAGGTGTGGTGGTGGACATTGCTGCAGTTCCAGCACATGGGAGGCTGAGGCAAGAGGGACCCTAAGAGGTAGAGGCCAGCCTGGGCTACACAGGAGTTCAAGTCCAGTCTGAACTGCCCAGCAAAACACCGTCTCACACACACACACACACACACACAAGAGACCTAATCATAGAAAACTTCAGTGCTTTGATTGTTTTAGCTAACTGGCTGCAGGTTCTTCCAAAACCAACCAGCACTGTTACTGTTATAAAACTACATTGGTTTGGTCTGTTGAGCTGAGGATTCATGTCCAGCTCAAACCCATGGCTTCCCAAGAACTTAAACAGTTTTATAAAGACAACCCTCATGATGCCAGCATTGAACCTTTTCTTCTGTGTGCTCACCCCTCTCAGCCTCAAGAAAATTAATTACAGACGTGCTCTGGGTTGGGCTTTGGCTTCAGGAAATGGTGTGGCTAGTTCAGTCATTTTTCCCAATCACTAAAATTTCTGCCCATCAGCAATAGGTTGTTGCACTTTCTTTCACTAGTGTGTTTACCTGAGTAGTTCTTTTTATTTCCTTTAAGTAAATACTTTTCCTTTATGCTGGTGTGGTGGCACACATCTGCAATCCCAGCACTCAGGAGACTGAGGCAGGAGAATCAATCCAATTTTCAGGCTGGCCTGGGCTAACATAGTAAGACACGGTCTCAAAAAACCAAGAAACAAAACAAATATTTTTCCTCTGCATTCTTAGCTTGGTGGTTTGGACAGCTTTGAGCTTATGTCAGTTTTGAAAAAAACGTCCGCACCCTTATTTTCTCATTGCAGAGACGAAATATCCAACACCCACAAGTTAAAGGGGGACAGGTTTATCCCCGCTCACAGCCTGCAGAGGTTTCAGTTCACAGCTGGCTCCAAGGAGGGAGGAGCACAGCGAAAGGTCAAGCCCAGCAAGAGGCAGCATCTTCCTTCTTTCCCTTTTTATTCCATCTAGGAGCCTACTGGTCCCACCCACACGCAGGGTGGGCTTCCCATCATCCTCCCCCGGAACCATGCTCAACCAATCAGTGGCTAATTCAGCACGACACACCTTTAATCCATATTCACGCCCCCCTGGATCCAGCCACCTCTGAAAAGCTTTGCATGTGAATGTGTGAGGCTTTGGGGGACATGTAGACACAAGCCATAATGCTCACTAAACTTGGCCGTTTCTAGATTTGACTGGAAGACAAGGATGTACAACTATTCCTTTGACTTGAGCACTCTGAGGCCATCAATTGGTTAACTGGCCTAATTTCATCCCACTGTGCGTCAGGGAACAAGGAGGCCGGAGGAGCAGCGGCGAGATGCAGATGGGCTGCTGTGAACCGGTCACATGTTTGCCGATCACGTGCACCGTCCAACATGGACACAATGTGATCAGTCTTCAACAATTAAAGCAGTAACATTAAAAGTCAGTGATTGCACTTCACCCCATAGATACAATTAATAATGAAAAAGTTTGAAATGGATGACAATTATCAGACCAAAGCAAACATATGCTGTTGAAAAAACAGTGCCTACAGATTTGGTTGGCACAGCTGTCCTCAGTCCTGTGATTTGAGAAAAATACGGTATGTAGAAGGGCAGTAACTGGGGCTGAGGGTTTAGTTCAACTGGTATCACACCCACCTTGGAAGCACTATGAAACCCGAGTTTGATTCCTGGTGCTGAAAAAAAGGGAAGAATTAAAAAGAATGGCAGTAACGTGATGCCCAGTGAAAGCTGTGCCTGGGCAGAGCCCCAGCAACTGAACTGAAACTGAAGGACAGAAACAGCTCTGGCTTGTTACAGCTGACAAATCGCTTTGTGCAAAATTGTGTCAACTTACTCTGCAATCAGAGACAGACTTGATTGATGAGACAGATAAATTTAAAATTTCTCAAAATCAAAAGGGATCTCAGGGCTGGGGATTTCACTCACGTGGTACTGCATCTACCTTGGAAGCACAAGGGCCGGAGTTCGATCCCCAGTACCACCAAAAAAAGTGGGGAGAGGGGTCTCAGGCTACAACGTCCTTTTCACAGATTAGCTCCCCAAAAAAAGAAATCAATCTTACCTGAGAAAGTGATCGATTAGCTTGTTTCAGTTTCTCTGCTTCAGGAAAACACTTCTCTAGTGAATAAAGTTCCTCCAGTTCTTCGGATCTCCTTTCTAGATCCTGTTTTGTAGGGACAGATAGATTAATCTGCTCATTTGTTTCCATTTTATGTTCCACAAGCAGCATCAGAAATGTATTTGGCTAAATACACAACTTCAAAATGAATACTTAGTTTGAATACAACAGGAATTTCCAAGACATTTCATCCGAAACAAGAGTTTCTAAAGTGCAATCTGCTAAGCATGGTGGCACATGCTGGTCATCTCTATGCTCAGGAGACTAAGGCAGAAGGACTGCCACAAATTAAAGGCCCAGCCTGGGATATGTAGGACTTCAACACCAGTCTGAGCTACACAGTGAAACCCTGTCTCAAAACAAAACAAAAATGTTGGGCATGGTGGCTCACGCCTGTAATCCCAAAACTCAGGAGGCAGAGGCAGAAGGATGGCTGTGAGTTCAAGGCTTGCCTGGGCTACATAGTGAGCTCAGGGCCAGCCTGAACTACAAAGCAAGACCCTGTCTCAAAAAACAACAACAAACAAACCCATAAAAATAAAACAAAATAAAAAGCAGCACATTACAACAGTTGGAATATTAAAGCTGATAGCAGAGTCCAATTGTCTTAAGCGAGGTAGTGAAATATTTCAAAAATATAATACCATTCATTTCTACACTTAATCTTAGCCAAAAAGCCAAGAAGCGATTGCTATTCACTCCTGTAACTAAAAATATATAATTTTCTTTCAAAATGTTAATGTATTTGCTCAGGAATAGGAATTTTTTAAAAATCAATGTTTAATATACACTAGTATGTGCTTTAAAATGTATCATCTGTACTTTCTAACATGGCGAATGTTGAGATAAAATCCCTATAAACAGAAGCTCCTTAGGAGATTTTAATTAATATTTTTAATGGAGTTTTATCCTGAGATCAAAATATTTTAGAAATACTGATTTAGCAAAAAAGAGAGGTGAAACTTAAAAAAGAGAGTAGACTGAATATTTTGAAAAGGTTTCAGTCCCTGTTACTCATAGGTAAAGATTCATGTCTGTCTCGCTGTGGTGAGTAGAGGCTGCAAAGTAAGGTACTTTAGTGCTCGGCCCTGGTTTTGCTATTGTTTCACCTGCTAACTTTCTCTCTACCTCAGTTTCCTTATGTGTGAGATGGGGCAATAGTGCCACTCACTCTGTTTGGTCAAACCTGTCCACCTGGACTAAACACCACTGGCGTCTATGAGCTGAAAGCAGAGGACGGCCACACATCAGATAGCACATTTTCTTAAGTTTTTCTTGAGAATGTTACGAAGATGTATGTACTTTTTTTTCAAGTTGTTGCCATTTTTCTTTCTCAATCCGGCATTTTTCAAGCCTCTCCTGTTCTTCTTTTTCGTGTTTCAGACGGGCTTCCTCTAAAGAACCAAAACAAGGGGAAAAGGATATAAAGATGATTAAGATGCTATACACGTACACATTTATACATCACAAAAAAATAGGTAAGTTCAGCAATTAGATCACTGTATTTTTAAACACTTAAGATTACTTAGGTACTAAATTTTGTTTTGTGATACAAATTTAAAAAGTGCTAGCTTTTATTACTTCGAAAGAATAACATGACTCAAGTTTTCTGCCCCCCACTAAAATGGGTCTAGTTTATAACTAGTAGACCAAAAGTTTATAACAATCCGACAGGGATTTTAGCCCATCACATATGACAGCTCTGTCATAGGAATTAAGGGGAAATTAAGTCTTCAGAAAATGCCCATTAATGTGCGACATCTACACCATCAGAAGAAATTATCTTGCTGGAAATTTAGGTCAGTGGTTCTGGCACCTGCCTCACAAGTACAAGGTTCTGAGTTCGAATCCTGATACCAAGAAAGAAGAAATCATCCTATTTCCTTCTTGCTCTATTAACAACAAAATATGAAAGGCATGTTGAGGAATATAAGTTTACCTCAAGGTAATAAATCATTCCTCAAGATATAGGCCCCGAGATTGTATTCTTACCATGAGTCATCTAAAAAAGAATTTGTAAGATTATACACTAAAAAACCAATGTAGAACCTGAGTGGTTTAAAAGCCTGAATGTCAATCTATGGACTCTGTAAATACCAAAAGCTAAAGCTCAGGGAGATTTAGAATTTTAAAGTCACTTTTTGGTGTTTTAATTAACCATCACTTTCATCAGTGTCTAACTGTTTCATTGTTTAAAAATGACATTGACTTTTGTTATCTCTATATAGTCCAAGCTGGCACTGAAATCATTATGTAGCCCATGCTGCTGAGGCGATCCTCCTGCTTCTGCAGGGATCACAGGCATGTGCCACCTGGCTGGTAAAATTGCCATTTTAATTAGACAAAAGACAGTGTGGTGGTGCACACCTGTGATCCTGGACTTGGGAGGCTCCACCACAAGGATTGCCATGAATTTGAGATCAGCCTGGGGTGCACAGTGAGTTCAAGGGCAGTTTGAACTTCATAGTGAGACTGTGTCTCAAAAAAAAAAATGTAATTGCAAGAACTTAGGCTGTTATTTGTACTTCTTGCTAGTGTGTGGAATAAATTCCAGTTTCAGAATTCTTACTGTACAATCAGTACCACTGTTCTTTAATTTCATTGGTAATTATATGTACATTGTATAAATAGCATTGCCAGAACTAAAAAATTACATCAAGATGATCAGCTTAAATTGAATTTCTGACACACAGTGTACTTTTCAAAGTAAAGGTGTGCCCCAAATATTGCACTGGGAAAAGTATCCTGAATTAGCCTACGCTGGTTTGAAATTATAATTTAACTGGGCTCCTGTATTTTATTTGGCAACCTGACTTCAGGATGTAGTAAGTGTGGTTGGTCTGTCTAATGAATCTCTCTCAGGGCCTATGAGCTGATGGATGTTCATTATAAAGTAAATCTAAATTAGAAAACAGGAATTTCAAAAAAGTTTGACTGCGTTACAAAATACCAACCTACTGTATTAACTGTCTGTGAAAAGAGAACTATTTATTTTGTACCTTCCTCTTTCAGGCGTCTCTCCTCCTCCTCTTGTAACTGCTTCAGTTTTTCTGTTTTACTGATTTTCTTTTTCTTACTGCCAGACTTAAGAGAGAGCACGAGATTTTCAAAAGCTATTAGCATGTAGCCAGGTTACTTAAAATACGTTTCCTTAAGCAGTAATTCTAAAAAAGGCTTCTGCTGTCATGAAACTTATCTTTCATGTATTCATGCAGCAGAAAAGACTGCTCTTGATGCACTGACTCAGGTCGCTGAAGAACTGAGACTGGGCACAAACCAAAATAAGCACATAAATTATGCAAATACAGGGATGACACTTGTGATTGGGTTAGATCTAGACTAAAATTCTCACGTGCCCGGAAGGCGATTGGATCAGGGCTGCTGTATGAAGCTGTCAGGAGGCGGGGCCTGGTGGGCTGTGGCCAATAGGGGCAACCCGGAAAGGTGTGTTCTTGGCCCCTGGCTCCTCCCTTCTCTTTCTGCATCCTGGCTGTTAGGATTTGAGCAGCTTTCCTCCACCAGGTCCTTCTACCCTAAGGCAGCTGGCTAGGGACTGAAACCCTGAGCCCAAACAAACCTCTCCTCCTGTAAGTTGTAGATGTCAGGTGTTTTGTCTCAGAAAGGAGAAAGTGACTAAGACAATGACAGATAGATACAACTTAAATAACTCTTCCATGCCCAGGTTCCACATCTTTAAAAAGAAAATCTCATCCTCCT
>PVIC010029617.1:0-22365 GCA_004025085.1 Thryonomys swinderianus
TCTTTCTTTCTTTCTTTCTTTCTTTCTTTCTTTCTTTCTTTCTTTCTTTCTTTCTTTCGAGACAGGATCTCTCTTTGTAATTTAGGCTGGCCCTGAGCTCTCTAGTAGCCCAGGCAAGCCTCAGACTCAGCAATCTTCCTGCCTCTGCCTCCTGAGTGCTGGGATTACAGGTGTGAGCCACCACGCCTGGCACACTTGTTCTTAAAGTTTCTTTAATTGCTATTCTTCATCTCTGTCCATTCTTCCATATGTCCCCTCTTCCTTCTTCTTCCCATTAAGATTCTTTGGAGGAAATTTAAGTTATTTCTCCAGGCTGCATTCAAACAATGACAAAATCAGGACAATTCCCCCTCCTTATGACTCTTGAGTGGTTTCTTTGTTATCTAGCAACTCACTGTACTTTTAGGCCAATACCTTCAACAAAGCCCAGGAAGATACTCTTCTAACTGCCCTCATGGGCATAGCTTTTTATCTTCTAATCAATTCTTCATGAAGTTATCTTAGAGTGGTCCTTAAAATCAAAATAAGTCAAAACTCTAGGAATAATCTCATCACTCTGCCATGAAAAATTTGCACATGGTTCTTCGATGGTAGCAAGAAAAACAAAACAAAACCTTGATGTGTCTTTCAAGGCCTGTCAAGATCAGACTTTTCCTGGCTTCTTCACAGATGGAGCATCATTTCAAGTTCTTATACCCAAATCTTCAAACAGGCTAAACTACTTGAGCTACTTGGACCAGGCCCTGGGGTTCCATTTGTACCTCCTCACACACAGCAATCTTCTGTTAACTAGGATTCTCTTCTTTTAAATTCTCATGACATGACTTTCCAGTTCGGCCTGAGGTCCTTTTCTGAGCCCTCACTCAGACAGAATTAACACTCCTTTCATGCTTGTGCCTTGCTCTACTCCCTATTTCAGTCCCTGAAATGTTACTTCAGGTTTGTATTTACATGAGGGTTTCCTCCTTGACATGAGTTCCCTCACTGAATAGACAGATCTAGCCTTATTCGTTGCTATACTCTAATGCCTATCCTGAAGCACTAAATTCCATGCCTGAAAACTTATAATTACTCCATGTGAAAGAAAGAAGGAAAACAGAAAAGAGGGAAATGATTGTGTATATCAAAATACTCCAAATGTTTATTTTATAAATTACTTGTGATATAAACATATAAATAAATGATGTCTACTCATCAACCATTGATAATTTGGTGCTGGAAACAATTCTTAAATACATTCTACCAACAATAGTCTGTAGTATTTGAAATATCCTTTGATAAAAAGTGTCAAAGTCATTACTGCTTTGCTATTACTTCGCTTTATCTCTAAACTGGAGCCTGCACAAGCTTACTAAATGTCACAGCTGTAAATATATAGAACTTGAAGAGGAAGATGCCAAGATCCCATCTGGAGTTTACACAATCCTGGCCAGCCCTACCCTCAAGAGTTTGATTTTCCTTCAACCCAGTAAAATTTACTCATGTGAGACCTGAAAACTGTGCTCTGTATATTGTTGCAGGTGCTTCATGCAGAGGGAAACACCGTTTTTCACATTTAAGACACATTTTAAACATGAAATCTGTCTGATACTTTTACATATACCATATCTTTTTGCTGGTGAGAATCTGAAGATGTAAATGAATTCTAGAATGTATGACATATGTTGTAAAATAGAAAATATTCAAAGGGAAAAGGGCAGGGGTAAGTAACGAGGGGAAAGAGTACGATGTTCAAAAAGGAAACAGCATATATGTATGTATGTAGGGGGCGGGGGTTGCTGGGTAGGTAGGGGAGTGGGAAAAAATGAGAACTAAGTCGTGGCATATACTGGTACAACTTCTCAATACTGAGCATGATCATGATGTGTATATAAAATGTACCAATAAAGAATTCAATAAAGAGGGGCTGGGGATTTAGCTCAAGTGGTACTGTGCCAACGTTGAACGCACAAGGGCCGGAGTTTGATCCCTGCTACCGCAAAAAAAAAAAAAAAAAAAAAAAAAAAAATTAGTAAAGAAAAAAAAGCCTGAAGCAAACCTCAGAAAGTTTACATCCAGGATCTGTTTTCTGAATGGGGACCAGCCTACGACGAAATGATGGTGCCCTTGTCTTCCTAACTCAGTGTTAGTGGTATTGGATGAGTTGATCAGAATCAGCCATTACTAGAGGGCAGACGCCACAGACAGTTGGCTGTGAATCAGGCTTCTTGTTTTTCGGGGCAGTTAGTGCAACACTACATCCCTTCCAGATCTTCCCTATTTGATTTTCTCTTCCTGCAACATCAGTTCCAATTCCATGCTGAAATAGTGGTGTTTGAGATAAAACGAATTGAGACAACTGATGCCTCCATATGAAGATTTATTTATTTAGTGCAGGAAGTTCCTCTGCTGTGTTTTTTTAGATAAAAGTGTTGAAAAATCATGTTCTCTCTAGCTATTCACTTCAAGTTTATGTGGATGTTATTGGCTAAAAAGGTGTTGAAATTCCTTGTCGTGAACTACAGTGTTAAGGAAAGATATATCCAGAAAAGCAACTTTTTACTATGTTCGCTTTCATTCTTTTCCTCTTCCAAACTTGGACAGACCATTTATATGGGGGAAATTCTAAGACTGAGAAAAATAATGAGGTCAAGTGCACTCCGCCTCTGGTTAGAAGACTTGTATTATTGTTAATGGTACTTTATCTGAATTTGTGCCTCAGAATGGGTTTTACCAAGATGCTAAGGAGCCTTCGGCTTCACAGTGCTTCAGGTTTCTAAGCACCTTGTCAAATTGCAGTGCCTCTTCACAGTCATAGGCTTTTAACCTTTTTAGCTCACGCTAAGAAATTCCCAAAAAACTACTGTGTTGCGGAGGTATTGCTAAAGTTTCATGTACTAATAAAAAAATGAAAATGGATATTCACTTGACTTTTCATATAATTTGTATAGACTTTGGTGTCTTTCTATGAAAAACATAAACTTATTCTCAAGATATCTTGGAGCTCAGTTAAATTTTTCTTGACTAACTTGCCGCAAAATATCCTCAAAGTGCTTACCGCACTATCCTGTCATGAGGATATAAAGGGCCAGTATGTGGCAAACACAGTTCTTCCCGTTGCAGTTGGGACAGAATGAGCCCTCAGCTCATATCTGTTAAATGAGTATATGAACAATATCAGTTAGAAATCAGAATACTCAAACATGTATCATGTCTCTGTCACTAAGAAACTCATGAACATGGAACCAACCCATAAATTCCTTGTACTCACTTTCTACAAACAAATACATATATATGATCCCAGGGAGAACCAATCCTGAGATTACCCTTCAGCTCTCATACATCGACAGCTAGTCTTTAGAAGGAATGAGAATTCTCTTGAGAAAGGCCTCATCCTAAAACAAAGACTGATAATTGTAGAAAATTTAGTTCAAGAGCAGTGTGATAGTGTTGAGGAGGGCTGGGGGTTTTGCATAAACCTAGGGTCTGTCACTATTCTGGTTCTCTGAACCAGACCCTGTGAGTATACAATATGAATGAACAAAGATTGCTTTCTCATTCCCCCCCACTAATTGCTTCACTGGGCTTTCAGATCTCATTATGCCAGCATTGTAAGTATTGGCAACTAGGCAAAGAGAAACCATGACTAGTGGTGTGGGGGATGCGGGCTTGGTAGTATCTGGTGCCATAGTGACCATCTCTCTGAAGGACAATTAACTTATAGAACCTATAGAAAGCCGAAGACATCATCATGATAAGGAAAGAGAAGGGGAACATATTACAGCCAATGTTACAAGAAGGCAACTGAAGTTTGTTTACCACAATCCTCTTTGATATACGCACAATGATGTAGAAGGAGAGTAAGGAGCAACACCTGCCTCAAAAAGTAGGAAAAATGTGCCTGTAACCCCAGCACTTGGGAGGCAGAGGCAGAAGCATTGCTGTAAGTTCGAGGCTAACCTGGGCTACATAGTGAGCTCAGGGCCAGCCTGAACTACAAAGTGAGGCCCTCTCTCAAAAACCTAAAACACAAAACAAAACAAAAAAACAAAACAAAGCCTAAAAAAAACAGGCAGAGAAATGTAGCTTTATTATTATCCTGTAAAACTACTTTTACTCCAACAAATGTCCTGGGAAATAGTTTGTGAATTTATCTTGTATTCAAAATTATAAATTATTTTGTCTAAAGGATCTGATAAATATTTATACCTCAGACATTAGTGAATTGAATAGAGTTAACAATAAGTCTCTGTAAAATGGCACAAGTTAGGTAAGAACCTACTTCGTCATTTCCCAATGTAGTAAACAGACTGGAATTGGCTGGTATCTGATACTTAAAAGATAAGTTAATTCAGTCCAGTTATGTACCTTATCTGGGTTTCAGCTTCTTCAATTTAGGGATAGTATCACCCTTATATGGCTGTCGAGAAGGGACAAAATGTAAAACATCTGGGCGAGTGCCAGGTCCTCAGTGCATGATTAACAAACACGAATCCTTTCTCCTCTTGTCATAAGCTTCCTCATCTCCAAGGAATAGACATTCAAGTGAGAGAGGACGTATGAGCAAGATGAAGTGGTTTTAAAAGTTCCTTTTTCCATCTTCATTATGATTTTCCCCAGGGATTAAAGACTTTTTTTGTAGTAGTAGTTAAAGGAAAGAGAAAAGTTTGCCTTGTAGTAATTTCAAACAGTTTGGTGTCTTCTATTACCTTCCTCTCTGTGCTCCCTGCCTCATCGTCTGGGCACTGCATTCTCACTCACATGGCCGGAGGTTTTGGTTATCATCATTTCTATCAAATTCGTGAGACTATAGATCCTCTAGGAATCATTCCAGAACCTGTTTATAATCCATGTGTGTCTATTTTTCTTTTTCTGGGTATGTAGATATATGTATGTATATTTAAGGAACTTCACTATCGAATTTAAATAGAGTAGTAAAGGTATCAGTAGTGCCACACAAACACTAATGAAGAAACTGATGGAATTAGCCTAGGGCTATAGTGTCCCATGCAAAGTACATTTCATATGCAGATGTTTCCGTGGTTGTATGCATTATCCTTCGGTCTGATTGGCCTGGGTGAATGGCGTGGGAGTGTACATACATACATACAGATAATAACCATATTGCAGTGAATGGGTTGTGGATTGCAGTAGATTTATCTGCATTTAAATGCCGCTTCAGGCACACACTCTGTGATGTTGGGCAATTTGCTTAACCTTGATAATGCATTGTTATCTTTAAAATGGGATTTGGAGGATTTATGCATAAAAATGGTAGTCATGCTATTAATATTTCAAATATAATGAAGCAATATTTAATGTAATATGATATTACATTAAAATTATTATCAAATAGATTTTAGGTATAACTTCAAAAAATAATTGCTTTAATCTTTTGGTAGTAATGAAGATCTTATAAAGAGACCTTTCATAAATTATATGCTGATAAGGGAAAAGAAAGGCAACTTAGAAAAAGTATTATCGCTTTAAATCAAGTCTTTCCAGTTTAATCACTGGGAGTTAATGAAAACAATATTGATTCATCATATTTACTGAAATCTGCCCAGTGGAGATCCTCTAGGGCCTGTTATATTTTTGGGAGAAACTTTGGGTTAGCAGTATTGCTTCTTCCAAAAATGATCTGGCAGAAAACAATATCCTGCCTGGAATTCACAACATTTCTTCATTTGTGAAAACAAACACAAAGTTCATTTCCTCCCAACTCTTCTTAGGATCCTTTCTTCTGATTTATCTCCCCCAAATCAATTTCTCGCAGCCTTTACTCACTTTTTATGAAAGAAAGCAGGCAGGTGCTCCTAAAGGTGGAAATAAAACATTTGGGAAGAAATCTAATGTCACCTTGACGTTTTGTGATTAAGTCTGAGCGATTTAATTAAATTCTCCCCAGTAATTATTTCTGGCAGGTGATTCCACAGTGATTATTCTCATTATTTCGCTCATCTATGTTTTCTAGCTCCCCTACAACATATAAAGCATAAAATTGGTGATGTTGGGGTTTTAGCCAAATACACTTTTTTCAGACTCTGGCTGTTTTTTGCCATGTTTCATCTATAGAAATCACATTCTTTTCTGTTTTTGTTCTTGACAGACATTATCGTTTCATTTCCCCCAATATATCTACTCATGCCTCACATTTTACCACTGAGGAACCAGAAACCAGAGAGTTTAATCAGTTCATCTAAGTCTCATAGCGCGAAGAGTCAGTACCTGATATGACAATTAAGTTGAAAGTCTCAGTTTTTAAACACCTTATGAGCAGTTAGCAAAGCAGTTATTTTACCTAGAGTCTATATCATACAAATCTATATTTTAAACCGCAGTTACTTTCCTCAGACACTTGCCTGCAGTGAAAAACTTAGAGCCTGAGAAGTGTAGTTTTTTCCCCTTTTTATCTTTTTGAAGATATATTTGAAGAGAAGAAAAATATAATTTTTTCTGCTAATAATTGAATGATTTTTTTCCTTCCCTAAAAGGATGAATTTTGTGAGATAAAATCCTCTTCTTTGAAAGTGCCCATTCTAAACTCAGAAGGTTCATAAGGGGTTTCTTTGTGTGCAAATTTATCGAAAAGCTTTCAAAATTACTCATTGACAAGGCACTTGGAGAAAGGGAGGTGGAGCAAAGAGATGCCAGAGGCGTGAAATGAACTCCAAAATGAGGCCAATTAACAGAGAATGTGTGAACTTCAATCCATTACACAGCGCCCATTGGCAAGTAACCATGCATAGAAGATACAGAAAGAAAATAAAAGAGCATCTATGGGGGGGGAGGGGGGAGTGGGTGGGGATATGGGTAAAAATGAGAATTAACTTGTGGCATATACTGGTACAAATTTCCCAATGTTATATGTGATTTTGAGATGTATATAAATTGTACCAATAAAGAATTCAATTTAAAAAAAAGAAACGACTTAAAGTAACTTTTAGTAATACCTAATATTCTAGATTCTTGGAGGAAAACCTTGAAACTCTTTTTTTTGCTTTTTGGAGACAGGGTCTTGCTTTGTAGTTCAGGCTAGCCCTGAGCTCACTATGGTGCCCAGGCAAGCCGCCGTGAACTCAGCAATCCTCCTGGCTCTGCCTCCCGAGTACTGGGATTACAGGCGTGAGCCACCACGCCCAGCATTATATGTGGTAACCGGGGATCGAACTCAGGTCCTTGCGCTTGCGAGGCAGGCGCCGGAACCACTGAGCTAACCCTCCGGCCCGAAAACCTTGAAACTCTTAATTTTCACTAGATTACAATCTAGTGGTCAATATTTTCTAAGTCAGAAATATTTTTGTTTTCTTTGAGATTTAAAAATTTGCCTCTGGATTTTTTTTTTTTTTGGTGTGCTTATATTTCCCATCTTTAAACACTGATTTTGCCTTTATTTTTGCTTTTTCTATTTATTTTCATTTAGGTCAGGGTGAAGGACAGGAATAGCTTCTCTTTTGTGGTATTTCAGCACCCATGTCAAGTTTAATTGCATAGCTAAAGGGATACAGTTAAAGGCAGAAAATATGAATCAGTTCAATTGCGAGGGAACAAATGATAAAACTAGTCCTATGCTTTCCAAATGGCCCCAGGTTTCAATTTTGGAAAGCGTGTTTAGAGAATAGTGAAAATCAATGCCTTAGAGCTAATGGGTGAAGAATAAAATCTCACTTGCTCTGCCTTCACTAAGTGTCTTTCATCTCCAACAGCAGCTTCAAGCAGAATTAGGTGAGAATGGGATAGTCAGAAGACCAGAGAATGGATACTGAAGGGAGGACCAAACTCATTGGCCAAACTGTAGAGAGATGGCTGTGGAGGACATTTGCCAATTTGATAACCAAAACTGTTTTACTCTGAAGCCCATCAGATTTCTGGGCAGAGAGAGTTTGGGTTTTATTATTGTTGATTTCTTGATCTGAAGCCAAAATAAGCTGCTGAACTGAATGTCCAGCTTTGCATCTAAGGCATTTCAGTGTCTCCACTGTGTCAAAGGAAAATCCTTTTTTTTTTTTTTTTTTTCCTGTTGCTATGTATGTTGGCAAATATCCTATCCAAAGAATTGTGCTCCAAGAACTCTGGAAACACCTGCCAGCAGAAAACTTGAGAGCTTTGTTTAAACAAATGTACCTGCCAACTTTCCAGTACTGTTGATTTTGCAGCACTGAAAAACGTGGACTATTTTAAAACCTACTTGACAGATAATAAGAATGGGGCTGGAGGGATGAGGCACAGAAAATGCTTAAGAATTGTTTGTATATTATTTTTTAACATAATGTGGCCTAAATCTTATGAAACCAAGCCTCAATGCCAATTTCCTGTAGCACTGAATCTACCCTGTGGTTGTGAGTATGGACAATGCTTAGGCTGGGATTCAAGAATTTGGCAGAACAAGATTTCTAAGAAATACTGTGGTATTCCAAAGCACAGGCATAAATACGCATTCTTTCAGTTGTCAAGAACGTACAGATTCCTGTAATATCTTACAGGATAGAGTATGGTATCATTCACCCAGTTTGGCCACTGTCAAGTTTTAGAGAGCAATTCCAAATCTAAATGCTAATTGAACGCTAATATAATGAACAGTTCCACTCTCAACTTTTCTGTCAACTGTAGTACTATGGAGAAGTATTCAAAAGGCAAAGTGGTCTTGTGGAAAAACATAAAAACATATGGATGAGTCGTAATAGTTGTCTTCTACCATGGTTGCAATGGCCTATACTCCTAACAACAGTGGAGAAAGGTTGCTTTTTCTTCACAGCCATGCAAGCATTTGTTCTTGGCTGATTTCCTGGAGTGAGATGAAATAACAATGTTGTTTTAATTTGCATCTTTCAAATGACCTGTGATGTTTAATATTTTTTCATATATTTATTTGTTGTTTGTACTTTTTCTTCTGAGAAACATCTAGTCTCTCAGATACCCATTTATGGATTGGTCCTTTAAATTTGGGGTCAAATTTTTTTTTTGAGTTCTTTATATGTTCTAGATGTTAGTCCTTTGAGGAACAGTTGCCAAAAATTTGTTCCCATTTTGTGGATTGTCTCTTCGCTCTGCTGGTGGTTTCTTTTTAAATTTAATTTTTTCTTTATAAATGTTTATTGGTACTTTTATTTTATTTTATTTTTTGAGGCAAGATCTCACTTTGTAGTTCACACTTGCTCTGAGCTCACTATGTAGCTCAGGAAAGCTTTGAACTCTGCAATCCTCCTGCCTCTGCCTCCTGAGTGCTGGGATTACAGGCATGAGCCATCAAGCCCCGCATTTGTGGTATGTAGTACTGATTGCTGGTGTGTGTTAGTCACCCTGCCCAGTATTGTTGTATGTGGTTACCAGGATCTAACCAGGGACCTTGCACTTGCTCGACAGGTGCTGGAACCACTGAGCTAAATCTCTGGCCCTATTGGTACATTTTATATACAGTTCACAATCACACTCAATACTGGGGAATTTGTACCAATATATGACACGAGTTAATTCTCATTTTTACCCATATCCCTACCCACACTGCTACCCTCCAACCCCATATATATATATATATATATATATATATATATATATATATATATATATATATATATGTGCTTTCTTTTTCTTTTTAAATCATATTTATTCTTTCCCCTCATTACTTTTCCCTACCACTTTCCCTTTGAATATTTCCTATTTCACAAAGTCTATCGTACATTCTAGAACTCATTTACATCTACAGGTTCTCATACTACAGAAAAGATACAGTATTTACATATCTGTGACCTATTTATTTCACTTATTAGTATGTCCTCAAGGTGTGTCCATTTGTGCAAAAATGACTCAAACCTGTCATTCTTTATGGCAGAATAATACTCCATTTTATATATAATTAATTTATATATATATATAATTAAAAACCTACATTTTCTTTATCCAGTCTCCAGTTGATGGGGATCTGGGTTGTTTCCAAGATTGAGCTATCACAAACTGAGCTACTATGAACATGGGTGCACATATGTATTTAAAATATTCTTTTAATTCTTTCAAGTATATTCCTAGCAGGGGAATAGCAGGTCAAATGGGACCTCTAATTCTAGTCTGAGGAATCTCCACAACGGTTGCACAAGTCTACAATCCCACCAACAGTGGAGAAGGGTTCCTTTCTTGCCACAGCCTCGTCAGCATTTATTACTGGTTAATTTCACAACAGCAGCCATTCTTTGTGTAGTGAGATGAAATCTCAGTGTTGTTTTTATCTGCATCTCTCAAAAGACCAGTGATATTGAGCATTTCTTCATATGCTTTTTGGCTGTTTTTACTTCTTCCTCTGAGACATGTCTGTTCATTTCAGATGCACATTTTTGAATTGGGTCTTTGAATTTGGGAGGAACTGATTTAAGTTCTTCACATATTCTAGATAGTAGCCCTTTGTCTGAGAAACAGCTAGTAAAGATTTTTCCCATGTTGTTGGTTGTCTTTTAGCTGTGCCAGTGGTTTCTTTTGCTGTGCATAAGCTTTTTAATAGGGTGAGATCCCATTTGTTGATTCTATTAGTTCTTGTGCTATGGAGGTTTTGTTCATAAAGTCTCTCCCTAAGCCAATGTCTCCATTGTTTTGCAGCAGTTTTAGTGTTTCAGTTTTAACGTTTAAGTCTCTAATCCATTGTGATTGTAGTTTAGTACACGGGAAAGAGATAAGTCTATCTTTAGCTTTTGGCAGGTTAAAGCCCAGGTTTTCCAGCCTCATTTGTTAAAGAGGCTGTCTTCCCTCACTGAGGATATTTGGCTCCTTTGTCAAAGATAAGGTGGCTTAGTGTATCTGGAGTTGTTTCTGGGTCTTCTAATCTATTCCACTGATCCTTGGGTTTGTTACTTCAACAGTACCATGCAGTTTTTATCTCAGTGGCTTTATAGTAGAGTTTTAAATTGGGGATCATAATGCTCCCTGCCATGTCCTGGTTGCTTAGAATTGCTTTTGCTATTGTAGATCTCTTGTGGTTCCAGATTAATTTTTGGATTATTTTCTCTAGCTCTCTGAAATATGGTGTTTGGATTCCAATTGGAATTGCATTGAATCTGTATAGAGTTGTGGGAATATAGCCATTTTAACAATGTTGGTTTTCCCTACTGAGGAACAAGGGATGTCTTTCCATTTTCTGATATCCTCTTCTATCTCCCTTTTCAGAGTTGGTGGTGGTTTCTTTGGCTGTGCAGAAGTTCTTTACAAAATTAAGACCCCATTTGTTGATTGTTTGTATAATTTTGTTGGGGGCTAGGCATAACTCAGATCTCACAGTCTTGAAGTCAGTGTTATCTTGCTTCAGGAGCAAGGAAGTATGTGGAAGGCTACATGCCCCATAGCTATCCAGGATAACCTGTGGATAACCTGGCATTCCTGAGGCAAGACAGCATCTGCTGAGGACAGTTGTCTGCTAGAGGCATTTGATTGTAGTGAAAATCTGTTCTCTCCTTCCTCCTTCTTCTCCTCCTCCTTTCACTTATGAGGCAGGTGCTAGAACTACTGAGCTAAATCCTAATTTAATCCTTATTCACCCATCTCTATAGTTGCTGCTCATGAAATGCATGCTATCCCCCCATCCTGCTTCTCACTGGCTAATAAAAGCAGGCCAACCATGGGGTTTTATTTGAGTCTCTTTGCTAGAGGCAGGTCATCTTACAGATCACTTTACATCTTCAAAATTATCTCCATCTCTTTCTTTTATTCCTCATCATTTCCTCCAAAAGGTAGCTGAGGGTGTGCTTAGCCCCTGGACAGGATTTTGAGAACTGAAGGAGAAGACCCACTGGAATGGGAAAGGAATAGAAACAGATGATTGGGAATTCTGTGGGATGAATCCAGAAGCCAGGTGTTTCAAAATATAAAAGTAAGCCACTGCACCATGGAAAGTATTTCTTAACTGGGGATAAATTTTTCAGTGGAAAAGCAGAAGTATGTATAGGTGTTGTGTAATTGTAATAGGATGAGGCACAGATTAGCACTCTTTCTTTTTCAAAAATGCTTCAGGATATTAAGCATAATCCCTGGATCCTGCAGATGGGAAGAAACCTCTGATACAGTTGAATTGGGTAGTAGAAAATTTAAGGAGAGCCCATGCAAGGGATGAACAAATCACCCAGAAACTTTTCAATGTGGAGTCTGATAAAATTTGCATTAGAACGTTTGTGTACAGCTATAGCTGCCACTACTTCCACTGCCCCCCCCCAGTGAAAAAAGGGAAAATATCAAACAGAAGTTCTTTTTGGGAGGCCTGCAACTTCTGAAACCTAGTGGAGGCCAACCTTGTTAGTCCAAATGTCAAAAGTTTAATTGGTAAGCTATCATGCCACATTTTTAAGTAGCGTACTACTCTGGCCAAATTTGGAGCCACAGTTCTGCCTCCCACAGAGGGAGATAGTGGTCCATACCTTGGACTTTGCCCTCAGTATGAAAAGGGAAATCATTGGCTGAAGAATTGCCATTCTAAACATCATAAGAATGGCACTTCTTCTTATAGGAAACAGGAATTAGGTCTAGCCCTGGGCCCTTCCAACAACAGAGGCCTTTCCAGTATAGACAAAGACCAGCAATCCATCCAAGATTCCAGGTAAAACATTGCTTCACTCACCATCAAAACTCCAGTGAGCAGAGGATTAGATCTTCCTGCAGCCCAGAGGTGATTACTGAGGGAGATAAGTCTGTAAAGATTCCCACAGCAATTTGGAAACCATTCCTTGGGGGTACTGTTGCATTAATTATGGGTAAAAGTAGCCTAAATTTGCAAAATATAACTGATGCCTGGGGTAACTGATTCTGATTATAAAGGAGAAATCCAAGTTGTGTCTCATTCTTTTGGATTTTTGGGGGTGGGTGATTGATTATGTTGCTCTCAATATTCAAATTTATTACAACATGGTATTTATTTGTAGATTGATTTATTGGTTTTGTAGGCCCAATTGACAATAATTTTCCTAGTTGACCCTGTCTTTCAATTTTTTGATTACATGACTAAACTTCATTTCTCATGTACAGATTTATTTTACAGTTGGTTCCTCAAAAGGGATGACAGCTGTCTAGAGTAAAGATTTTTTTAGTGTTATTTTAACCCTTAGACTCAGCTCAAAATTTAGAAATAACTGGTATTTTATAAAGAGTTTACTAAGCTGAATCTTTAGTGACTAGCCTATGCAATATTTCATCCCCAGCAGCTAGAAAGTGCTACTTTGAAAATTGCTTTAGACCCTCCCTTGTTTGATCTATTTCTTAGATTGCAGTGGGTGAGCCGAATTTGCTGTGCTCTCTTTAAACCAGACATATTAGACCCCATTCTAACCTACCAGGATGCTTAGTCTATGGCCATCAGCAGGCTGATTCCTTGATGGCTTCTGCTACTTGATTTGGTAAGGAGTTCTCACCCACTCATAATCAAAACAGTAGTGCCTTAAAAAAACAATTTCAATTACTTGGCTCACAAGCTGCAAAGATCTACTTGTCCTGCTCCACTTGTCAGCACATCCTTCATCCCATTTCCGCTGAGGGCTATAATCCCTGAGGCCTTAAACAAAATGAAATATGGTAAAGAGATGTTATGTGTATCAGTTAAAATGTGTCCACGTGTCACACTCTCATGTGACCCATGCCACCTGCCATAGTGGCAAGAAAGTAGGACATGTTCAAAACGTTCTTTTTTGTCTGTTTTCACTGCTATGAGAATTCCACGTTCAATTAAAACTGATAGTGAGCTTTCATATGTTAGTAAAACTTTGTCTTTTTTTCCTGCTCTGGTAGAGGAAACATTTTATAGGCAATTCCTACAATCCACAGGGCCAAGCAAGAGTGGAGTATGCATATTTCCTTAAAAATGTAATTACAAGCTGGGCGTGGTGGCTCACGCCTGTCATCCCAGCACTCAGGAGGCAGAGACAGGTGGATTGCTGAGTTCGAGGCTTGCCTGGGCTACCTAGTGAGCTCAGAGCCAGCCTGAACTACAAAGCGAGAACCTGTCTCAAAAAAAAAAATGTAATTACAAAAGCAAAAAAATAAAGGGGGGGGGAGAGTACAACTACCTCAGCAAGCACAATTAGATCTTATCACCTTCACTACATTTTTTTAGACCCACTTGCAGAAAGTAAAAGTACTCCATTATAGCTCCAGGGACATAAGGATGACTCTGTGGATAAACCTAAGGCACAGGTTTTATAGCAAGATGTACAGATGGGAAAGTAGAATAGCCTAGAACACCTAGTAACACGGGGTGGAGGGTTTACTTGTGTATGAACAGATAACGCAACACTGTTATGGGTGCCATCCTGGAATGTGTGACCACGGAGGGAAGACAACTCAAAACCCTTGACGGAGCCTGCTGCTACCAAATCTACTGGTGTGAACTTTCTTTTAGATGGTCTTGAAGAAATATCTCAGTCACTGAGAGCCACACAAGTAATGAAACTTACAACATGGGATCAAGTGAAGATGACCCAAGAAGCTGAGAAGTTTGTAGCCAGGGCCTCCTGCAAACCTCAGAAAATGTTTATTACTATGATGGCCACGCACTTAGACTATACATATAAACTCTGAAGTTTGGGCATGTGTACTACACCTCCTTAGTTATGACCTCTTACGTGGGCAATTTTTCCTCCCAAAATTTATCATGATCAGTTAGATTGGGTACTAGGGCCTTATGTGGTCCTCAAATTTATATATACTACTATTACCTTAAATTGTACATCAGACTTCTCATAACTATCCTTGTGTATCAAGCCCACATCCTTACAATCTAACTACTGTCTGTCCTCTTGGCCAAAAATCTCGCCAGCTCACCAGGAAAAACAATTGATGATTTTAGGATTGGAATTTATTAATATGTCAGTGGAATAGGTTAGGACCCCTATATCCAATGTTTTCCAGATTATACAATATACATTCTGGCCTTCCATAGATGAGCATGCCTCAGGGCTAAACCCTGTGAGACAAGGGAAAAAATGTACCTAAATTAATTTGAATTTATAGGTCAGGAACCCCAAAATTTAGAACCAACCAGCAATATGGTTATAACATATACATCCTTCAATATAGCAGCATTATCTTTTGGGAATAAAGGGTCATCAGGGCTTTGGAGTGGTAGAGAGATAGAAGGAGAGGGAAAATTTAGAAATAGGGCCGGAGGATATATAATGAGCATAAAAACCCTGAGAAACTGTTAGAGGCTAGAGGACAAAAGAGATAGAAAGGACAAATACGAAACAGAACAGATTAACAACAGCAGGTCACTAGAAACTGTATTCACTTTCCTGTAATAGTAGAGAAGAAAAAAAGAATAGGGAAGACTGAAATGTATTAATATCATTTCTGAGAACTGATATTGCCCAGAGGACAAATGAGGATGAAGGAACAAAAGAAGAGTGGGGTGCCCAGCAGCAACAGGCTAATGTGAGACTATTTTCCCTCTCCTGTAGAAACAAAAGCAGTTGAAAGAAGAAAAAAACAAAAATTGGACAGACTCAGCAACAAGAGAATAGATAAATGAAGAATGAGAGGTCAGAAAAAGAATAGCAACAACAGCAAAAACAACAATAACAACAAAAAAACAAAGCCAGAAACACTACCAAAAGAACTCATCGCGGTATGAATCTGCTGTCTCCGTAGATAGTGTGGGCAATAGTATGCAGACTGGAGTTGATGAGTCACCAGGAGACAGCTGTCGTTCCTTTACTAGGTTCTGGGTATAGCGCTTGATTTGATCTCAGTGAACTCCTGTGGGCTTGAACTCTGCAAGAGGCCACGGTCCTGTAGGTGGGACTGACTCCACAAACTCACCAATGGGTGTAGTCAACAGGATTTCTTCACTCTTCCAGTGGGTGTTTTTTCATTGTGTCAGACAGGGGAGTTGTACCATGAAGACCTCTGCCTAAATCCTAGCTCTGCTGTCTCACTTATTCAGTGTGTGCAGACAAGTAAATGCAGACAAGTAACTGGGACCTGCTCCCTATTTGCCAGTTCCATGAGAGGTGAGGTGCCCGTGTGTCAGTCCTGTGCCAGAGGCCTGCCTGCTCAGAAGCAGCATTTACTCAGCATGGACAGAGAAGTAGATGGAGTTTCTTCAGGTCATCTTCCTGTGCTGACTGCATGAGAGGTCAGTCCCCGAGGCCTGTGGAGAAGTCTATTCAGAGGCCTGCTCAGGCAGGAGCGGGCCTTACTCAGCCTTGGAGGAGAAGTAGGTGAAGTTTGTGTGAGTTCCTCTTCCCAACACTTACTTAATGTTTTAATATTGCTTTTGAATTACATAAATCTGATATGGGTAGGCAAGAATAAATATAAACTTGCCAGTAGTTTAAGCAACTAAGAGTTTTCAGATCTGCAATTAAATATACACACTTTTGAAGAGAGTTAACACGTACAAATACAGAAGAAAAACTTGGTGACCAGAATTAAGTGTTTTAATTTGCTGTCAGATGAAATAAAACACTGCTGTTTTACATTGTCTGACGTCTATGTACTATGTATAATAGAATCTTGATATTAACAAAGTATTAAAGTTATTCAAAAATAGTATACTGAATCAACCAAAGTTCCTGCCAGGAAACAGGTGGTACTTTCAAATGGAAACTCTGAGACAATTCACTTGTAGGACAATTTACCCACGTGGTAGTAGCCATCACTTTGCCTCAAGAGAAACCAGCAGGGAACATGTGGGGACTCAATTTCAGGAAGCCTTGGTACCACTTTATAGAAAGAAAAGGGTATGGAAACCGGAAGTAGAAGCCTGAGAGCCTAGCTACAGTATCATAAGAGAAGGTCACCAGACCAGAACTGTGACCTTTTGGTAGAGGGGCACAGGTGACTTGTTTTAATCCAACTTTGATTATGCATTTAGGAAAAGGCACAACTTGTTCTCATTCTCTTTTTGCCTTCTAATTTCTTACGTGTTTTCTATTGGGCTGAACTCGAGCAGCAACCAGGAGATTGTTTAGGGATGGGTCCAAATAGAACACTTTCCTCTAGAGAAAGCCGATGAAGATGGCTGGCAAGAGGATCCGGTGAGGCAAACAAAAAAATACATAATACAGATTAATATTATAAGAAAATATTGTTTAAATAATTGTATACCAATAGTGAACTATAGCCCACAGACAACTTCTAGCTGGCAGCCTGTCTTATAACACTTGATCTTAGCCAAAAGGCTGAGAAGAGATACCTGTCTTATAACATAATATTAATTGGGACTCAACTATGTGTATTTACTTGTATATCTAAGCACATTTTTAATGCTACAATGACACAGTCTAGTAGCTTTGAGACTGTATTTTCCTCAAACCTAGTCCTTTTCTGAAAGCACATGACAACCCTTGTTCTACCTAATAAAAGTTTATTAGAGATAGCAATATACTCCAGAAATGGCTTAATTTTTTGACTTCTACCATCACAAATATGTAATACTTTCAGTCTTAGTTTTCCCATGGACTGATAGATGAACATACACGCAATCAGGAAAGTGTCTAGAGTGGGGAAATCTCTACAAACCTGAGAAGAGTAAAAGTAAAAGACAAACAATCTAGGATGTTATAGCTCTGGTTACTTTCTAAATTTATCTGATTTCTTGAATTTTCTTTTTTTTAAATATCTAGAATACTGATATGAAGTGACAAGACTCTGCAATACAGTAATCTAAGAATATCTTGCCCATGTCAAATATGTCTTTCGACTTTGTGGAGATCATAGCATTCCTGGGGATTTTCATTTGGTGCTGTCTATGAATCCAGTAATTTTTCTACAGTTGGAAAAGTGAATCTAAAAGTCAGCAACTGAGTAATCCTTATTCTTTGAATGGTGTCTACAACAATAGTAAGGACAGAGTAAGACAGAGATAGAAAGAGGGATACAGGAAGAGATGAGGAGAGAAAAAGAAGTGGTTGTACTAAGAAGTTTAAAGAAATATTGAATATCTCATGAATCAACTTAATGTCCATTATGGGTTTGCTTCCAAGTGATTTTTGCCATTATAAAAAGTTAAATTAATATTAGAGCTCCTGTAAATCCTGGATCATTCCACATTTCTACCATGTTTGTAATAAGATTCATTATGTGATCTGGTAAAATGAAGACAAGAGTAAACTTGCGGTTTGGAAGCCTGTCATGTAGTCATTCATTAGTAGTTACTGGGAAAGAGTGAAGAAAGGTATGGGAGAAGGAAAGAGAAGAAAAGGATCCGTGTAATTAACCATGACAAAGCACGGCATCTTACAGATGTACAGAGATGGCATTCTTTGTAACCATAAACACTACAAAGTCAAAGCATAAATATAAGACTCATATTGCATATGTATATTTGTGTCTGTTTGGAACTTATCATTATTTTTCTGAATGACTAGATAAAAGAATAACCTAATAGGCAAAAATAAATAATATGTAGTGAATAAAATACAAGTGGCATTTAAATAACAAAGTGCTCACTTTTATTTGTAATAAGAGCAACGTGGATTCAGATTATGAATAACAGCCACACATAGTGGCATATGCCTATAAGCTCAGCTACTAAAGAGGCTGAGCTAGGAGGATTACAAACTGAAGTTCATCCTGGGCATTTTGTCAAGACCCTATCAGAGAACAAAGCAGAACAGAACAAAGCAGAACAGAAAATAGAAAAGGGCTGAAGGGGCCAGAGATTTAGCTCAGTGGTTCCAGTGCCTGCCTAGTAAGCACAAGGTCCCTGATTCCATTCCCAGTAACCACATACAACAATACTGGGTGTGGTGACTTACACCTGCCACCAATCAGTGGCTGGGTGTGGTGGCTCACACCTGTAATCCTAGCACTTGGAGGCAGAGGCAGGAGGATTATTGAGTTTGAGGCTTGCCTGGGCTATATAGTGAGCTCAGGGCCAGCCTGAACTACAAAGAGAGACCCTGTCTCAAAAAAAAATTAAAAAAAAAAGGGCTGAAGATATACCTCAGTGCTCCCTGGTTCAATCCTTAGCACCTCCCCAAAAAGGTAAGAGTGTTCATCTTTTCTACTATAAATTATAGTTTAATTATAAACACCCCTGGGAAGGCTATGGGATCATGTATTACTAAGAATGCATTTAAATGGTTTTCTTTTATACACAAATCAGAAAAATTTGTCTTTGATATTAAAAAGGGCATAAAGTTTGACCTAATATTTGAACTTCTAGAAATTTCAGTATACTTTCATATGTGAGAAATGGCTTATATACAATAGTGAACAATGTTTATTTTGCTAATGCCATAGAAAAATTGTTTGATAGGATTTAGGATATAATGTGTTAGTGAGCACACAGACCCATAATTCATCTAGAATTCCGAAAGATAAAAAGAAAGATGAAGAACTGTCAATATGTTACTTTCCCTTTGAAGGTCATTAGCCCTTGCCATAGTATGATTTACAAAAAATGCAGAATGTGGGCCAGAGATTTAGCTCAGTGGTTCCAGCACTTGCCTCCCAAGCTCAAGGTCCTGAGTTCGATCCTGGTAACCACATACAATGCTGGGCGTGGTGACTCACGCCCACCAGCAATCAATACGACATACCACAGTGCTGGGCGTGGTGGCTCACGCCTGTCATCCCAGCACTCCGGAGGCAGAGACAGGAGGATTGCTGAGTTTGAGGCTTTCCTGGGCTACGTAATGAACTCAGGGCCAGCCTGAACTCCAAAGCGAGACCCTATCTCAAAAAAAAAAAAAAAAAGCAGAATGTAAAATTAGGAAAAAGAACATAGTAATTCTACATTTTTTGAAGTGGAAGTAGGCCTGATTAATTCATCTTTGGGAGTTATCCTCTAAAGTACCTTCACAGTGCTAGGAATCTAGTTGATACTAATGGTGAATTGAGACCACCTTAAAACACAGATTAGAAACAGGCCCTTTAATGAGGTATCCCATTGAATCTGAGCCACTAGGTTAACTCTTAGACTGACTTATATGCTTATAAGAAGAGACACAGACACAATGATTCTCCAGACACATGCACACACAGAGAGCGGCTATATGGATAGCAGGAAGATGACCACATGCAAGGAGAGAAAGAGACCTCGGGGGGAAAAAACCTGCAGACACCTCCATTTCGCCCTCCAGAACTGTGAGGAGATAAATGTCTGATTTTTTAAGCTCCCCTAGTCTATAGCATTTTTATTATGGCAGCCCTCACAGTCTAAGACAATAGATATTCAAAGAAATAAGACTTGCAATATTCTATAAACATAACCCTGCTGCCAAGTTCTACTGCATATCTGAATTTTGTGAAATTCAATCTGTTTAACTCCTAGAAAAATGTTTATCTCTGAAACAACCATTTGGAGTTAACACTAGGCTCGCCTTTGAAGAAAAAGTTCACAGAATCACTTCCACGTGACACTTAGGGAAGATGAAAGTTAGAATTTAATAGTGTGTAGGCCATCATCAGTAGCCCCATATTCAAATCAGTTATATTTCCTACAATTTTCTTACCAAGAACTAAGCTACCTTCTACACTATAGTTCTCTCATCTGAAACACAAATATAAAAATAGTTTTCTACCATATGTGGATATTGTGAGGATTAAGTGAGGTTAGCTCATGAAAATGAAAATAATTTAGAATCATAGTAAACAAATACGTAGTCTTTTTCTCTATCTTTTAAATAGCTAAAGTCAGATGTAGTGACACATCCTTGTAACGTAGCTGTTTAAGAGGCTGAGACAGAAGTTTCAAGTTCAAGATTGAAAGTTCAAGAGCGGGCTAGGCAAATTAACATGGTCCAATCTCAGAAAAATGAAGTTCTACACAAAAGCTAGTTTAAAAAAATCAGCACGCACCTTAGATGTTTCTATAATTAACAAATGCTGTCTCATATTCTAATTTACATTTCAGAATCAAAAGAAGGGATGTGCCATCTTAATAGTCACAGGATCAGGGCCTGAGATGTCAGGACAGGGAGTGACCTTAAAGTAGAGTTTTTGGGTGCTGCCATGAGCAAAACATACTCCGTGCTTGTGAATGCAGAAAATGTTATGTGATGAGTGTCTCAGGCACCACTTTCCAGCAGAGCAGGATCCACCCGTAGGAAAAATGAGGAGGACACTTGGTCATTAATAGAGAAACACTGGCTAAACCTCTGTCAGTTTTATAGTGAATCATACCCGAGACAGACAGCTGTGTCTCAGCCTTCTGGGGGTTAGTGACCCAAGACCTGAGTCCTTCATTTAGAATCCAGAGCAGGCGGAACAGATCTATGAGGAGCTGATATCATCCATATGTATTACACGCTGGTTCAGTTTTTTTCTAGAAAGAGCTAAGTGCCTGGGAAATTAGATGACCATAAAGACTTAGCCAGCGGCCCATCTTAGAATCAGCATCAGTGGGTTTCCTTTTAGCTCTGGAGCTATTGGAGGGTGATGCATATCATTAACATTCATTATCTGGTCTCGGCAGAGAAAGAAAAACATACCAGTTCCTCCATCTCTGGCATTTTAAAAGAAATAATTGTATGTCATGAAATAATGATTATTCAGACACTGAATCCAACAGTGCCTACTGTGTATGGTCCTTTCTCTGGGTTTCTTTTTCTCTCCAAAAATATCAGTATTTACTCTCCTCTAGTTTCTTTTTTTTACATAAAAGGAAAAGATTTCAGAATAATGACTTTCATTTATTGATGCCCTACTATGTGCTAATTTTAATAAATATATTTTTCCCTATAGATGATTAGTCTGTTTTGTAGTCTCAGAAAAGGTGAATTCCTTGCCCAAGTAATCACAGTTGCTGAATTGCGAAGCTGGGATTTAAAGCCATTTGGGCAGGTAACCACACTCTCTGCCTTCCACTTTACCACTTTGCATGAAACGTCACACAGGCTCATCTCATTTATCTTCTGAGTCAAGGGAAGCTAGTCACCTGGTCTCAGCAGATGTCCCACATCAGGAGAGAGACACGAGTCCTTTCACAAAGAGTTCCACACACACCCGATCCTCCAGGGTCTGAATGGTGGCCTACCAGGGGTAACTTAAGGTCGCCCAGAAGTAGGCCTGGAATCCTATAACGTTTTTCAATCTCTGAGAAGCTGTGACACGGGAATTCTTTTTTGTTCTCCACTTAAATATAGAGAGGAATACTTGACCATGGCAGCCACACAGCACTGGGACCCTCAGAGTCTGTAAGAAAAAGATAGAACCCATGTCTTCTGAGACAACTAGGTACAGTTAGTGTTCCTTCGGTCCCCAAACACTTGCTTAGCATTTGGCTTTCTTTTAAGCCCTGAGTTCTGCCCTCATGGAATAAGTCATCAGCAAGAAGCAGAGATGAAGGAGGAAACAGGTATGTGTAATCTTAAGGGGTTTGGGCTACAATTAGGGCCCGAAATGTGGCAGCTCTTTTAGATTTTGCATCAGGAAAGCCTGACTTTAAATTAATGTTAAATTTAATACCTGGGTATACAG
>PVIC010029618.1:0-22405 GCA_004025085.1 Thryonomys swinderianus
AGGGGGAGGGGTGGGAGGGGAGGGAAAGAGGAGGGGGAGGGGAGGGGGAGGAGGAGGAGGAGGAGGCGGCACTGTCGGGCGGCTCCCCGGGGCCTGTCCGAGGTATCTGGGGCCGCCCAGTTCTGTGGACAGAGCAGGGAAGTAGCAGGCAGGCTCTTCCCTCCGCGTCCGGCCGGGTGGACGTGCAGCGCCCGCGGCAGGTGCAAGCAGGTCTGCTGGGCATCGCCACACGCGGAGCTCGCCGCCATCCCAACGCCCAAAGCAGCAGCTCCCGAGAGCCCTCTCCCTAAACAGCCTGGGCTAAACCCAGAATCCGTGTCACTTCGAGGCGGAGACCAGAGCCACGCGCTCCCACGCGAGGCCACCGGCTTCACAGGCTCGGAAAGGTCGCCGCTGGCCGCCTCCGCCAGCAGCAGGGCGCCTCCACGGGAACGACACGAGCACGCGGGGGCCGTTCGGACGGAGCTTCGTCCTCAGTCACCGTCAGGCCGGACGAGCTCCGTCCAACACAAGCTTCCCACTCCGGCCCGTCCCTCTCCTCTGGCTCCTGCGCGCCCCTGAGGCCCCTCGGCCGGAGCTCCCGGGGCCGGGCGGGGCTGCGGCTCCTGGTCTCGCAAAGGCTCCCCGCGGGGAATGCGCGACACCCGCACCCCGCGCCGGCCAGAAACCAGTGTGAAGAGCCCAGGCGAGTCCCGGAGCGCCGACCTCCCGCGACAGCGAGCTGCCTGCACACTTGGGGACAAAACTCGGGGCTGTTCACCTTAGCTCCACTTTCTGTGCAGGGGATGGCCCCGCGTGTCCCTGCCGAGCTTACGATAAACTGAACAGTCTGTTTCATTTTTTCAGTCTGTGACAGAGGTTTCTCCTTTATAATAGTTATAATTAGAATATGCCCCCCCTTTTGTACTTGGAAAAATTCCTGTGAATTTTAAAACAGGCTTCTACATCTTTTCTAAGTCACACCAGGCCCCTTTGGTGGCATGCCACCGTCTGTCCGCCCGTCTCAGACAGAAAGAATGCTCACAGTGAGCCAGGCAGGGAGCCGGCGGTGGGTAACCCTCTGCCTCTTCTCCTCCTACCTTTTTTCTTGGCCTGGACCTAGTATTGAAGCCTAGAGCAGGCTTCAGAACTGTGGAACTCTGGATTCCATTACAAAGAAAGTAATGAATAATACATCAGCATCTCTGCTTTTATTAATCTCAGTGAGCGGGAGACAGAAGTGCAGTTGCTGGGTCTGGCTGTCCTCTGGCTCTGGAGGCCACGAACGAACGTGGGGCAGAGGGACCCGCAAGCCCCAGGCGCCCACGCCCCGAGTTCTGCACAGTTCTCAGCCCAGCACCCTGCTCAGGCCCCGGGATATGGAAGCACAGAGGCTCCAGTCCCCAGAGGGTCCAGCGGCCAGAGACCAATTCTTAGATCGGAACCCACTGTGGAGTCAGCCGGACATGTGCACACCATGGTTATATTTTCCCTTCTAAGCTTGGTCTAGTCCTTGTAAAATGAACAGTCTCTTCTAAAACCTGAAAGATCAGGATAAACCTGCCCCAGTGTAAAATGTGATGCTCTGTTAGCAAATTCCCTTGGTCCTCAAGCATATTGAACACAAAACACAATAGGCCCCTCTCTATCTTCAGTTTCCATGTTCTCAGATCCAACCAACCACCAGCCAAGGACCAAACGTTTCTGGGAAAAAATCTGCAACTGTACTGAACGTATACAGACATTTTTATCATTTTTCCCCTGAACAATATAGTTTAACAACTATTCACATAGTATTGACATTATATTAGGTATCATAAGTCATCTGGAGGTAATTTAAAGACTACAGATTCTATATCAAATCTATATAATTCTATAGATAGGATTTCAGCACTCAAGGGGGATCCAGGAACTAATAGACCTCATACTGTGAGACAACTGTATTTCAAAATATCAAGATGTCTACTAAGTGCAAATACCGTATGATGGTGACAGCTTTGGAATGTAAGACAGAACGATGATTTTTCACTTTGGTACAATATGTACCACTATGAGATAAATATGACTTTTTAGTAAATAACATGTGCAGGTTGGGACATAAGACAGTAAAACTGCCATGTGAGAAGCAGCTTTCATATATGTAAATACACATATAACATCATAGTTTAGATTCAGTGTACAGAAAAGCCTTTTAGTAACTTTGGACCCAGAAGTTTTACTAAGACAGGTCTCTGAAGATAACCACGAATGTAAACATAGAGGGACTTTGGGACACACTTACGTGTTCTGCATCAGGCCTACTTTTCCTGTTTTGCTATACAAATATTTAAGGGCCACATATACACATGGATATAATTATTTTCTACCCTATTATCTCCCAGGTCTTTATGTTTTGATCATCAGCTGAGCATTTGAATTTCTTTACAGACCAAAATAAAGGCTTGGTGCTTTGAGGATTGTTTTATTTTTACAACCTTGGCAAAGCAAGTGTCATTGATTAAACATCTGAATTCCAGGAGATAGAAACTTGGCAGATTCTTGCTTCCCGGGATGCTGGACTGATCCCAGCTAAACTAGAGGTTCCAAGTGTTGCTTTATTTTACCGTGTGCTAATAGACACCCCTGGCTTGTCATTAGGTTTCCAAGGGAAAACAGAAGTACTTGGGGGAGCGGCATCAGGAAGATGGCAAAGAGCAGATGGCCTGAGGAGGAGAATCCCAACAAGGGCTTCACTCACTCTTATCCCCTCAAGTAAATAGCGTGTGTCCACATCAGGACTGGCAACTGCTGTCTCAGAGCATTCCCAAATTTGCTATTCATTTATTTCCTTAGATTTAGTTAAAAATAATAGATCAAGGTTCCATTTCAGGCAACAATCGCTTCAGATGCTTTTGTGTTTTGACGTTAGCACGTATAGACGGATCCAAGGAGATACCATCTTTATATAGCTTGCCTTACATTTGGTTTTGATTAATTTATTAACCCAAAATGTCTCTGTGGAAGGAGAGGGGTTATGGGAAACACCTTGAATTCTTCTCTTTGAACATGTCAGTATTGCTATTCACGGAAATCACTGAATCTGTAACTCTTCCTATCTTTTCTGGCCAGTGAAGTAGAATATGTTTTTAAGTATTTGAAAACAAGGGAGACTGTGTTTTAAATGTATTTCACACACACACAGACACACACACACACACACACACACACATACACACACACTCACTCACTCACTCACCTGTTATTGTTCTCAGCTATCTCTTGTATCCAGAGGCTGAGACTTAAACCTGCTTTCTGACCTCATAAATTACTAGAGGTGAAATTCTCTTTTCAGCAAGATACATAGTTTGAGGAGTGTCCTCCAGCTCTTGGTATTGTCCTGGCCCATCTTGGGTACAAAATGTTAGGCTCAGGTTCATGGGACATCAAAACCTTCACAGCACAAATTCAGCTCACTTTGTTTGTTTTGTTTTCCAAGAAGGCATTTGCAAATATTTCATAATAAAAGCAAGGTAGGTGTGACCCACAGTTGATAAAGACGTCATCTTGTGGGAAATGTGAATCCCAGAGCATAAAACCAAAGCTCTCTTTTCATCTGAGCCTGTCCATCATCACGTACCCAAGCAATTTCTGTAAACTACCACTTTGCCAGAAACACAACCACGCAGAGAAAACTCTGTTCCCTCCGACTGACAAAGAACCAAATTATATTGCTTGCAACAATCTTCAGGAATCCATAATTTTCAGCTTATGGTAAATCTTCAATAATTTGGATTTCCCGGGGAAAGGTCAATATTAAATTGGAGAGTAATTACACAGCATTTCACAGAAAGTCTGTGTTACTGCTGTTACATAAATATATATGTAATTTGGAGAGGTATTAACCATATGCATTTCAGGTTGGCTCCTAACAAGTTTCCTTTCACAAAAAATAAGAACTTATACTAGTCATATGAAATAGATGGATTCTTTTAATTATGATAAATCAGGGACAATTATTTCTTTGCTTATCAAGCCTTAGTCCTTTGTCAAGTGATACAAACTTAAGAAATAATGGTATTTCATTATAAAATTGGAAACGGCTCAGAAAGCAAGTATGTATCAACACTATTCCTCTTGTTTTCCACTGCCTTTCATTTCTGAAAAATAAGTAAGACAACTTTTATTACTAATGGTGCTATAAAATTGAATTTAAAACTTGAATTACATTTTAAAATATAATGAAAAATAAAAAGAACTCTGGGATCTCATCCCCTCTCTGATCAAGAATAGTTAGTTGGCCAAGAGCGAATGATGTCCGGCCTTCAAGGTGAAGATCTAACTTGCATGCATAAGCTTGAATGGAATTAAGCTTACGCGATGCACAGTGTGGCGGTTATAGGCAGGGGCCTGTTCTATAACACAGGTCCCTGTCAGGCTGGGACCTTGAACAGATCTGCAGGGCAAATCCCCATCTGGAGGCAGACCGCAAAACTGAGAAGCAGAAATAAAATATCCAAAGACCACCATGGCAAACAGGGCTGTGGCAGCACACACCCAAGACCTATAGTAAGAGATAGGCAAGCTAGTCTGCCTGTCGCCTACAATGGGCTTCCAGAGGAGGTTTGAAGCTTGCTTTGGATGGAAGCTTTTCTGTACAGCTGTAACGTGTTATCCAAGCCTGAGTTCAGGAAGCCATTGGGTAAACCCAAGTCTCCAGCCTTCAGAACACCAATCACATTTTGGGGCAACAAAAGAGCTATTTGGAGCAGACTTTGAGTTAAGTCAGGGTGAAGAGACTGACACATGTAAATTAATTGCACAAATGCAATCTTCCTATCTCTTCCTCTGAATGCCCATCAGACCCAACGTCTTCCCTACAGCAACATTTCAGCAGTTCCTGGTCAAAAAGTCACATCTGCCCTTTCAGGGACAGCTCCTGGCTGGAGTAGTTGGCTAGATGCCCCCTGTGAGCTGGCCGTAGCGCTCTGGTTGGTATATACTGCATTTTTGTCAGGGCCCTGGCAAAGTCACAGGGGCTCCTCCTACGTGCACCAAGGCTGCCCAGCACCGCACCCCTCAGCTACCCTGCAAGTTGCCCTGGGGAGCAAAGCCATGGCCAGGCAATTCCAAAGGGACAGCGTGACGATAGCCTCTCCCCTCTCACTGTCCCCAGAAAAGAACTGGAATGGCCAGAGCCCAGGGCAGGACTTCATCAGATATAAAACTGAAAACAAACCCTTCATCTTTACCCGTGAGACTCAAAGGCTTCCTCAGAAAGATGATTTGGGAATAATGGGCCCCGAGTTCCCCTCTGATCTCCTACACTTTGTCATGGTGAAGCATCAGCAAGGACAGTCAGTGTCCTGAAGCCCTGGCCTCCCCATGTGAAGAAGGGGGAGGCCGCCTTCTGCATGGAGGTAGGCTGTGAGCATGCCTGAGGTATCAGGTGCTGTCTGAGTGGGTCTGGCTTAGGCAGCACAGACCCAGGGCACTCTGCATCATGCTCCGATCCAGCTGCCACAGCCACGCCCAGACGGCTGTCTTGGGCAGGCTGTACTTTCTCCACCAGCCTCCGCACCTACAGCCACAGAGCTGCCTGTGACCACAGAAGTCTCAGGACATTCCCTGAGCTTGGCTTGAGCTCTTCCCCTTCGTCAGCCAACTTGGTTCGATCATTCATTAAAATATCTGCACTTTCTTCTCAGCATCAAGTCTGTCTGAGACTCTCTGGATGCAAACTTGGGGAGAAAAGCAGTTTCCTAAGTCAGACAACCACAGACTACATGGGAACCTGAAAATGCCCCTGCTTTCAGTTTCCTGGTAATTCCAGGGTAAAGGGACCCTTTCATGGACACCTCTTAGTTTGCTTCTGGCCTCAGCTCAGCTGGCAATGTGTAGACAGGCTGTGGCCCTCTGGGCCACCTAGGGAAAGCAGAAAATGCAAAAGGGGGAAAAGTCACAACCCAAAAGTAGTTTTATTCATAGCACAAAAATGAGCCCACAGGCCAAATGAAACAGCATTCCTAAGCTCCCAGGACACAGATTGCCTATAATATTCCTCCAAGTACCAGTGAGTTAAATTCTGCAGCAGACCAGAAGATGCTGGACACTGCGGAAGGCGGCATCCAGCAGCCCCGCGGGGGTGAGGGGCTGCTGGCAAACTCTGCACCCTTCCAGGAAGCACGGCCCCAGCGAACAGGGCTTTGGGGAATGATGTCGTAATGCTGTAAACATCACCCGGGCCACATAACCTCGTCCTGCCAGGGTATCGTGCTTCTCTGGGTATCTCAAGTGTGGAGCAGAGGGTCAGAGAAGGAAGAGTGTCTGATAACTTCAAGGACAAGGACGAAAGCCACACTCTGGCTTCCTTCATCACTGCATGTAGCAAGAGAAAAAATAAATAAAAAGAAAGAAGGGTGAGAAGGAGGGAAGAGGAGGACAGGGGAGAGAGACAGGAACAGAGAGACCGAGAGACAAAACTTTGTAAATGTTTTGTTGCACATGCTAAGTAGCTTCCCTCCATTTTCCAGGGCAGGAAAAATGGAGGTCCCTATGATTCAGAGGAATGTAGCTTCTGATGGAGCCTCTGGGGCACTTTCTGCAAGTCCTTAGCACTAGCCAGTTCCTGCCTGACTGGGGAAGTCCACTGTGGGCAGGACTGTCTCCTCGCCTCCCCCGAGACAGAAGAAGGCAGAGAACGGCAGTGCACGAGACGCCCTGTGCCAGATGTGTGGCCTTGAGAAACCTATGCAGTCTGTCTAGTGATAGTCTGAGCGCTCCCATTCATGAGGAGCTACTCGCATACTACTGCAGGGCACAGCCGCTGAGAGGCGGGGGGGGGGGGGGGGGGGGGGGGGGGGGGGGGGGGGGGGGGGGGGGGGGGGGCTTGGCCTCCACAGCGTGTAATACACAAATCAGTCTTCATCGAGGGGGAATTTTTTTTTCCCCGAGATCAACTTTACTCTATAATTCTCTTTGCTGTCATTACCCTACTCCACCCGATCCTCCTCTACCACATTCTGCAAAATAATAGGCTTCCTTTTTCTGACTCATGATAGAAACTGAGACAAAGAGGAAAGTATGATGAAGTCAAAATCTATACTTCCAACAGCCAAAGGAAGCAGCAGTAAGATATTCTTATATTTACCTCTAATATTATTGTAAAATTTCTGTATTTGTTTTTTACTGTTAATCTCATTCTCTCTCTTTTCTTTATGTGAGCATTTTGTTTTGACAATCATCTCTTGTCACAAGAACATTTTTGTTTGGAATGAAATTTGTGGTTTGTGTGTTGTGCATATGACTATTAAAATAATACCCACTGCCTGGAATCTGGCCAGTAAGTTCTTTCTTATTTATGACAAAGAAAGAAAGGCCAACAATTACCCAAATTGGTCACAACCATGAGGAAGCACTATACTAGCTCCCAAGACAGGGACGATTATGAATTTGGACTTGAGCAAACCTTTCTTGATGGAGCTGTACGTGAGTATAAAAAAAAAACTATGTAAATGTAACCAAACCTCTGCTGAAGGCACATAGATCTGAACCATGAGTCGCTGAGCTACAGTTCCAGTCTGCCAAGTGAGGAGGACCCCAGAAACACCACGCAGTGCTCTAGAAAGCTGGAACTCAGTGAAGCCAAGATGCAATGCACCTGCCACCTTCCACCCACAGCACACAGGCCTCTGTTCTGTTTTACTGAAAGTACAATTTTGAGGAAAGAAAGGACAAAAAGCAATCATCAAGGAGCTCAAAAGTCCATGAGGAAATAGGGGATTTTATAAAAAGCCAAAGCCACTGGGGCACATGGATGGAATTTGGAAAATAACAACCACCCATATCCAAGTTATTAGTAACAACATAGTCACTAGAAAAATACGTTTCAAACTGTACTGTGTACTTGATTTTAATAAAATTTGAAAGTATTTACAATTTTTATATCCTGGATTTTTGCTCTATCACCAGCATTTTTACATGTAAGCGAAAACTGGAAAACTCTAATAACTGCAAAGTATCCCATCATGTAGATGTACAAGAATTTATGCTGTTATGTTTATGGCCATTAAGCTGCTCCCCAACTTGTAAATATTTTAGTAATGAATCTCTGTGCTGAAAATACAGTTTGAGCCCCTTGTCACTGTCAAGTTTGATCCCCCATACCACCACCAAAACAAAGAAAAAAAGAAATAATGTTAGAATGAGGAGGTTGCTGATTGAATTTCAGAAGCAAGAACTGTCACTGACTGGTGGTTGTCAAAAGCATGTGGACTCAGCCGAGTGACCCAAGATTGGCAGGATTGGGCTTAGATCTGATACCAGTGACCATGTCATTCTGTGTTTGAAGAAATTTTCCTACCTCTTCAATTTGAAGTATAGAAAACTTTGTTCCCAATATTTATCTATCTTTTCCCTGTCTTTTTTTCTCATTTTTATGCCTCTCCATCTTTTTATGTTGATTTACATGTTTTTATTCCCTATTTATCCTTCTGTCTTTTCTTACATCAATTAATCTACCTATCTATGTGCCTGTAACTATCATATTTCTTTGACAGCCATCTCTTTAATGCATGTGGATCTATCTTCTATATCATCTTTGCACACCCCTCTATATGTTTGATCTCTTTATAATTTCCCTAATAGCCTAAAATAGTATTTAGCACTTTACATATCAATTCTAATTTCTATAATATTGATTCTATATCTTACTATATCTGTCTTGAGTATTAATCCATCATTTTCCATTTTTAATTTCCATGAGAAATTTATCCATATTTTCTCTTATTCCTTTCACATTCATCTGATTCTCAGCCCTGTATTTCTTTTCCTCTCAACCTTTTGGTTCTCATTCTATGTTCTGTTTTATGATATGAATTACATATTGTCTTGTGTTACACTGAAAACACAAAACGTGCTTTCCAAAGTTATTTTCCTTTCTTGGATTTTATTTTTGTGCTATATGTTGAATTGTCTCCCCAGATTTCATAGGTACCCTGTACCTCAGAATGTGACCCAATATTTGGAAATAGGGCTTCAGATGTAATTAGTTAAGATGAGGTCAAACTTAAGATGTGTCTTTCTAAAAAAAGGGAAATTTAGATGGAGACATGCAGACACAGAGAACTGTCTGTGAAGACTCCTGCCACAAGCCAAGGAATTTCTAGAGTCTGAAAGAAAGATCTGGAACTATTTTCCTAATGCCTTCCAAGGGAGCATGGACTGACTAATGCCTTGATTTAGACTTCTCTCCTCCAGAAGTCCTGGATATACTTCCAGAATGTATCTAACCGTGAGGAAATAAATAACATTTCTGTTACTTAAGCTACTTTATGCATGGCAATTTGTCCAGGCATTTCTAGAAAACTAATATATTCTCTGTCGGTTTTCGTGTTTCAGAATTTCTTTATATGCCTGGTGTCTTCCTCTCATTACTGACCATCATTGCTCTGCTCACAGTAGTGGGGACTGTGTCAGCAGATCAGCTGTGGGTGGGTGTTACTGTCCTATGTTACACACTCACCAAAGATAAAGGAGGGGCTGATGTCCATGTCCCCTACTACACAGACTCACGTTCATCGGTCACTTTATCTTTTTGATTCTGCTTGACGAAGAATGTTCTTTCCTCTTCTGGGTGAAATCATCTGAAAATCTGACTTCCTTGAGTATTTGGGTTCAGTTGGTTCCTACTCTTTCTATAGCAAGGCAGGAACATGACTGCCTTCTATCCCCAACTCCACATTCAATTCACATTACTTTTCTGCTCAGGTCCGGCCTTGTGGCATTTCCCAGAAACTTAAAAGTTGAGAGTTGTTCTGATTGACCAGTGACTGTCTTCATGGGTGACTCTCAGCATGTCTCTCAAACCAGAGGCTGACAAGGCTGAAGTGGTGCCCCTCTTTCTGTCCATGAAGGTTCTAAGTACCAGCAGTTACTATGGGAAGAGCTGCTCGCCCAATGTGACGGGTCTTCTGACATGTGACACTCCAACCAAGATCTAGTTTTTGACTTTATGGCTTTTTTTTTTTTTGCATATCATTCTGTGCTTTCAAAAATACTTGAGTGCGCCAGGAGGAAGACACATAGGTCATGGATCAAAGAAGGAAAAATGCTGTTTTAAAGCTGCATAACGTTCCCCACACAGATGGACACTGATATTCACTCATGCCCCACTGTTTCACCTCTGGCTTCTCTATAACCATTCTCCACCAAGAACAGCCACCTAGAGAATCCTCGGTCCCATTGTGCATTCTGTCCTTAGAACAGATCATTAAATTTGTAACCAGTGATACAAAGACATGATAACTTTAAGATTCTTAAAATAAAGCTGCACACGCCGGGCGTGGTGGCTCACGCCTGTAATCCCAGCACTCGGGAGGCAGAGACAGGAGGATTACTGAGTTCGAGGCTTGCCTGGGCTACATAGTGAGCTCAGGGCCAGCCTGAACTACAAAGCGAGACCCTGTCTCAAAAAAATAACTAAATAAATAAAGCTGCACAAACTTTTACAACATTCTTAGCAACAAGAGTTTATATCCACAATTTGTCAAAATGCCTGCTCCATTTCATTTCAGATAATATTACAGAATATTATTTTAAATAATACTGTAGTAGTTAAAAAAAAAAAAAAAGTAACTTGAGATAGAAGGAAGGAATCCTGGGCAGGGTCTGTGACCTAGAGAAGCCTTTATTCCACTGGAGGAGGCACAGGTCCTGCAGCTGCCTTGAGGAAGACAAAGCCACAGGCACATGAGGCCAGGGTCCAGGTGGCTTGGGAGGACTCTCCAAAAAGATAGCAATGAGTGGAGGCTGAAAGTGTCCCCTTATCTAGAAGGAAGCGCTTCTTAGGCAGAAGAAAGGACACGGGCGAGCTGAAGGGCCGGCATGTTGCCAGCTTGAGATAAAGAAGGCTGAAGCTAAAGAAAGCCCAGGGGGCCCCTGAACTGCCCACATGGCAGAGACCTGAGGAAAGTTCAGATTTTCATTACAGTTTCTTGCTTTGGGAGACTCTTTCCAGAGTGACACGACTTGGAGTAAGGGAGATGACATTTCTAAAAATAAATGTACAACAGTGACTGACCTATAGGATGAGTATTGAAATTTTTAAAATGTATTACAGAAAAAGATATTTCTATCCATCCCTCCTCCAAATATACCTTCTTGACTCAAACATAGCTATCCCACCCATCTTGCCGCTTTCTAACGCAGCACTGCAAGTCCTTTTTCACCAGTGTCTTCACCAGGTGGGGTCAGAAACACAGTGGCCTCTGCTGCTGTGTACCACCCAACGGAAAGAACGGCAGCTCATAAACACACTGTGGCGTTTCTTCCTTCTCATTATTTATCATGTCTGCCACAGTGCGACTTGTGGCTCTTTCCCCAAAGTCAAAACGACCATGAAAAGGAAAGATTTTCAATCAGCCCAAGAAACTGAGGCAACCATGACTGCCTAACTAAACACACTCTTGAAAGAAGACGTCCACGACTGTTCCAGGAAGTGGCAAGAACGATGGTGGAACAAGTGTGTCGGGACCTGGGGAGAATACTGAGAGGAATTAATGGCAGCGTGTCTTTTCCTACAGTCGTTTTTAATGTAAACATTAACCATATTTTCCCACCACGCTTTGTACCTGCTGAGCAGAAAACACCCTGTGAGGAGCAACAGTGGAGGCAGAGTCTTGTTTGGCAGCTGTCACGTTGCCCAGGAAAGAGGGGAAAGACACAGGCTGCCCAATGAAGGCCATGAGAAGGTGTCAGACTCAGAAGACATCCTGAGAGTAACTGATGGAAAATGGTTTTGTAAGAAACATGCAGTGAGGTTATTGACCCGATCCGCTGAGTGCATGAGGGTTCCGTTCTCTGACTGCAAAGGCTAATCAGTGCAGGGACTTCAATGTTTCTGCGGCAGCAATGGAACCCCCTGAGGCCATGCTAAAAGTGTGTGTGTCAGGGTCAACTCTGTATCCTAGAATCTCTGAAGAGGAAGAGGGCCTCAGAGGGATTAGAGAAAATGACCATGCACAGAGCCCTGGTAGAGCAATGAAAGACAGGAAAGTACACTAAATTTGAATGGCAGTTCAACCATAAATCATCTGGTGGTAGCACAAGCATTTGAGACAAACCCATGCTAAATTCTGTTTTGCACTCCAAGTTAAAATTTCACTGGAGCCCCTGTACTTCTATAAGTTCTCTCTGATAACCCTATATAGGACAGTTCAACAATCCTGCAGGAGAAGTTGGTTTAGGAGAATAAGATAGAACGTGTGGTACAAAATGCAAGAAGGCAGCTTGATGGTTAATGCTTTATGTCAACTTTGCTAGGCCACAGTGCCCGGATATTTGTGTCAAACATTGGGGTTTCTTTTATGTTTCTGAGAGTTCCCTGGGATGAGATTAATATTTAAATCAACAGACTTTCAGTAAAGCAGATTACTCTCCTAGTGTGGGTAGGTCTCCTGTTATCAGTGGCTGATTTTAATAGAAACAGGCTGACTTGCCCAGCAGGAGGGGCATCTGCAGCAGAAGCCCTTTGGGCATGGCCTGTGGCACTGGCTATGCTTTGTCTCCAGGCCGCTGGCCTGTCCTAAACATTTTGGTCTTGCCAGCCTCTACACTTCTATGGTCCAACTTTGTGAAATCCCTTTCTCTTTTGACCTTGGGGAGACCTTCTGAACAAAATCAGAGAGATGACTGGGCCACTGCGAGGACATCACAGAGTATAATGGTACAAACTAAGAGAGCCACCACAGTCCTATGTGATATAACCTTCTATGGCACTGTCAGATACACGGCCTGCTGTGGACTGAAGTGTTATGTGGCACTTAGATGTACATGTACACAAATACACACACACATGCACACACGCATGTGAACCTGCACATCCTACCTGTTTATCTGAGGAACCTGGTACCCCAGGGGCGTCTGACGTCCCAGAATCACAGAGGAGAGAGCTGGAGGTTTTGAAGCAAAGGGCAAGTGAGCTGGCTGATGTAGTTCACTGGTAACCTTGGCACACGTCATGGAGTCTTCCTGTTTCACTTGCATTTATGCGATCACTTGTGAGAGTCCCATTTTTGTAAATCTCCACTCCCTGTTTCTAAGATCATTATGATGATAGCTCTGTAAATGTGGAACAGGGACTTTCCCTCCTGACACAAATGCTATGATCTGGTCTTGGCCCATGTCTTCAGCGGCACGTAACTGTCATGCCAAGTAGAGGTGGGTGATACGATGCAAAGCAAGGAGGCGCAAAGATGCACAGCCAGGGCTGCTGCTGCAGAGTGGTCTGTGAAGGGGACATCTGAGCAGGGGTCTTAGTAAAGTGGAATTCATGGGGCCGGGTCTGCGGGAAGACCTCCACAGACAGAGGCAGCCCCTGGTGCAAAGGCCCTGGGGCAGGAACATGCAGTCTTGTTGCAGGGACAGTGAACATAAAGAACAGAATCTGAGTTACAGTGAGTTCTTAACCAGCTGCTTTACCTGGAACCGTTTCCTGCTCTTCCTTCAGGACCAGTTTCTCGATCAAAAGATAAGGGAGGTAGGTTAGTGAGTGCCCTGTTTAAAGGCACTGTTTTCTCTCTGTGGAGTTTCACTGTCAACAACCAAGTTTTACATTCCGGCCCCTATCTGCCTCTCCTGACTGTGTACTAATGTGCACAGACATCCTTGAAGGTTTAATCTTGCAAATCATCTTTGCACTGATGCAGACTGCTTCCTCCGAGATGAACAGAAACTCACTATCCTCTCTGTGTGTGAGTTTGACCCGTGCTTTTATGCATTCTGTGAAGGGCAAGACCCAGTGGGACTCTGTTCTTCCCAGAGAAATGATTAGACTACAAGAAAAAGCTGGACCCTTATAATTCATAGTGAAGCTAACAGTGAAAAGAGTCAACATGCAAAGCCATCTCTCCCATAAAAAGTTGCTTTGGAAATCAGCCCCACACAAATCATAGGCATGCTGGGACCTCATTTTTCCTTATCACTCAACAACTGAGTTCGCAAAAGAAAAGCAAATATCCGAGTTCTTTTGAATGCCTAACTTTTAAGAGTATTTTTGCTTTGCTCTATCATTCACTTTGCCAAAATGCTACACATTCATTTATTTTTGTCTGATGAAGCCTAAGAAAGAAAGAAAGAATATTGACACTAAAGGATCCTTCCAATAAGCTCACTTTTTCCCCCCACAGGACAAGGAAGTAATGTTGGGAGAATGTACAAATTGTAAATAAATGAAAAAACTATTCCAATAGAGAGTCAGCAGTGTAGACAGTAGAGCTGGTCCTACTTCCTCTGAGCAAGACCAAGAATTCTCTTAAGTTATCTTTCACTAAAACCTGGGTGTTGTGGCTGGGTTCAGGGGAGGAAGTGACCTTTCCAGGTTTCCTCCAGCCTGTTCTCAGGCCTTGCTGGAAGGTGATTACAGGATTAAAATTTGCATGCAAAGCAATAGATATTCAAACCCTTACCACCCCTTTCAATGTAACAGAGAAGATAAAAGCTGTTTCCTTTCAAAGCTTCAGGTTAAAGATGGAAGAATTAGCCAATATGTAATCGTATAGCGGGGCACTCAGCAAGGGCTGAGAGGAGAGAAGGCAATGATATCCAAGTATCAATCTGTGCCTGGAGGGGAAACACAATTAACCCCTGAAAAACTGCATTGGAAACCCAAGGAATGCTGACTGTTTCTCAGAAGCAGAAGTGACTATTTTGTCCTTTGCAGGGTACATAGGTTGGTACAACCAGAAAGTAGTAGGGGTGCTACTGGCATCTAGTGGGTGGAAGGATGCATCTGCTGGCCAGTGAGCTTTGTGGAGAATAGCCCACAGCTCATAGGAAAGCCCCAAGAGGGAAGAATGATCACAGGTACTGAGGCTGAGAAATAGATCTTGGCCCTAAGATTCTATTCTAGATATATCCTATTGAACACCCACCTACTCTATCCTGTTATATATCCATCTAGTACTGCTGTATACCCTGCTACAATGGTGTAAATTCACCCCTCAGGATGACCCTTGACCACCTTGACCATTCCCAGGGAACCCCCACCCCAGAGAGAATCCCCAGGGCTTTGTCTTGCTCAGCATTAGTGCTGGTAACAGCTAGGCCGAGGAAAGCCATTCACATAGCAAAGATAATTCCTGGCCATGTTAATTGATTTCCCCAAGAACTGTACATTTGCTGTACTTGCGGTCCAGGAGAAAGGATTTATGAGGCACGTTAAATCTATCTGTGTCTCTTTGTAAATAAATTGTTTGGAGTTCTCAGATTGCAATCTAAATTGATACAAATTTTATCAGGCTTTGCTCTGGTGTTGTTCAGAAGAGGATACTGCAATTATTACTCTGGTACCACCTGGAAGTGAGATAGCAGGGTACCATCAGCCCCTGGTACACTGCTCAGAGATACCTAGCAGGGAGATTCTTGACTTGATGCTGTCTACAGGCACACAGCACTCTTCTTTGTGCCCTTGTGTGTCTCCTGGAGGTTGGTGTGAGGACCCAAGTGAGCTTCCAGCTGGGACACTGTGCCAAGTAAGGTGCCAGACTCATTGCTCACACCCAGGTGTTCTGGGTACTTGAAGCCCAGGCAGGGAACCCTGAAAGACGTGCCCTGGGGTTCTGAGCCTAAGGAGGTCTTTAATTTAAAAAGTATTTACTTGGCTTTCCAATTGCTTTTTATTCTTTGGTCTATATTTATAATACACAATAATTACATTCATTTGGAGGAACTGGTACATATCTATACATCATATCTTTATCCTTTTGATCCTCTTTCTTCCTGCCCTATCTTCCCTTCTCTCCTCTTTCCCTTATCCCTTTCTCCATCTCCAAAGAGTCTGCGCCTGTTTCCTACCATCTCTCCTTATTTTATGCTTTATATTTTAGTTGCAATTACTTTAATCCATTTTAAAAATTATAGCTATTTCAATTTACTGACCTCATTCCTAAAAATATTAAAACACACCACGCCAAAATTTTGTTCTTTTTTCCATTAACAACCTGTCAAAGAACCCCTGAGACATCTTTTTCCTTGATCACTTTCCTGTTTCCCTAAAGTTTTGATAGGATAGAAACACTGAGGTTCTGACTATGTTGGATAGCTCTTCCATGGACCACAAACTATTGTAATAGTTCAAATGCTTTGCTCCCAAAAATCCAGTTTTCTCCCATTGGGTGCAATATTAGCTCTGTGGATGATATCTGGTCAACATTTAATCTCAAAATCATCTGATTTGCCACTGGAAGTAGTCACTGTCAAGAAAATTTGAAGAGCTTAAAAACTGTGTCCACATATTTTTAAAGTTTATTTTATGGTGTTTTTTTTAGGAACAATAGGGAGAAATTGGAAATTAACTGCCACATAGATTAATCACTTACTGTTTATATATATTTTCTAGCCCTTTCCATAAATGTATTTATAAAATTTATGTGTACAATATATAATGTATAAATTTGCTTTTTTACTTATATATGGAGCAGTTTTTAATATAACTACATAAGTTTTATGGCATCCTTTTGATGGATGCATAGTATTTCTTCATAAGTATGCAAGTTATCAAATTTAAAGGGCCAGTTTCATTGGCGGTCTGGGCTAATTTCATTATTTCCCATTAGGAAATGCTTCAAAGAACAGACACAGCTCATTTCCATTACTTTTTGAAGCATTGATATTATAAAATGTTAAGATTTTTGCCTTTTTCACAGAAACACACTATCATTTAAATGGCCCGTTATCAAGTAAAACATCTCATAGATTAAACAAACAAATTACTAGTAGGTCTTTGGTTGTGTCTGCACACATGCATACACCCAGATTAGACTTCAATTTATTTAGCTTAAAGCAATGTTACTCTAAAGGCTACTCTAAGAACTAGTACTTACTATCCTTCCCACCAACACTGAAATCTCCCAGAGGACCCCACCCTTCCTTCCATGAGGTCTCTTACATCTTACATTCATTTAACTCTGTTGCCCTGGGTATACCAGAAGTCCCCCACATCTACCTGTTCTAGCTCCATAGGAGCACCTAAAACAGTGTTACTGGAGTGTTCAAGTCAGCTTGATAAACTACTAGCAGCACTTTTTCTTGGAGTCCTCTCTGCCCTACAATGTCTCACTTTCTATGTTAGATACAGACCCAGGTGCAGTCTTTCCTTATATCTATGTCTTGATGACTCATTTTCCAGTCGAAATTTTCCCTGGAAAGATGCTTTTTGTTGGCTTTCTGGACCATCTGTCCTGCCATCCTCTTCCAGCAAATATTTCCTAAAGATTTCACCAAAAAAGGCAGCAAGTCCTACCCAAACTCCCCAGATACCACCCTCTGGCCTGATATTCTTAGAAATTAGTTTGAAAAAACACAACTGCCAAGAGACAAGTGTTTTTTTTGTTTTTGGTTTTGGTTTTTTTTGATACAGGGTCTTGCTTTGTAGTTCAGGCTGGCTCTGAGCTCACTGTGTAGCCTAGGCAAGCTTCGAACTCAGCAATCCTCCTGTCTCTGCCTCCCGAGTGCTGGGATTACAGGCGTGAGCCACCACGCCCGGCATACAAGAGACAAGTGTTTTTTATTGCTTGGCATTCTTTTTCTTTCTAGATATTTGCAGAATTTCATCCAAACATGAATACTAGAAATATTAAGCTAGATGGCTGCAATTTATCTATAAAGACACATGTGATGATAACACAGTCTATAATTAAATTGTTGTGCAGTCATTGTGTTAAGTGTATGCCAAACTAAGAACATTTAGCTGCTAAGTAATATTTGCCGGGGTATTTCCAATGATTCTTACAGCAACAGTCAAAATGATCCTGGATTTTAATCCTACTGGATATAATTGTTATGTGACAGTTGACCATGCCTGCAATAATGTCCTCTGATAAACTACGACCTGTCAATATGGTTGTTTACTTCCTCATGGATGAAGCACCCCAAAGGGGAACCATTTCCTTCAAGAGTGTATCCACTGACTTCAGGCCTGTCAGAAACCTTTGTCACACTTGCTTCTAGGTGCTCAGGACTCAGCATCAATGTCTTAGTTACTTTCTTATTGCTGGGACATATTATCCGATGCCTACAGATTAAAAGAGGAATGGTTTATTTTATGCCAGTTTGTAGAAATTTCAGTTCCTAGTTGTCTAGCTCCAAGGCCGGGCAGCATGGCAGAGGGGCCTGGCAGAGGAGAAAGAAGTCTTCCTCTTGCTGTCCCTTTGTAATCTATCCAGGTTAAAGTCTAGCACTTGGCGCCACCCACACTCAGGGTAGGTCTTCTCTCTTCAGGAAATCCATCGCTCACACCCAGAACTATGCTAAACCAATCAGTGAATTAATCCAATGTCACACACCCATGACCCAGTCACTCCTAAAAGCCCCATCTATGATCGTGTGAGGCCTTGGGGGCACATAAACCACAGCAACCAAGAACCTTGGCAGCCTTGCACCCTAAGAACCCAGAAACAGTACAAAAGTAGAGAAGTAATTGTTTCTTGGCAAATTAAGCACAAAATATTAATATTATCCATTATTGTATATTAATTATTGAGACCCTTTCTGCCATCCCCCCGATATGAAAAGGTATAAACAGGTAACTTTTAAGAAGAGCCTGTCAGAGTCACCACTTTAGATATTTGTGTTGATCTCAATGGTTTGTTTTCTTATATGTAAAAAGTGTGTATGTCAAAGGTGTTACACATTGAATGTTCGTGTCCCCCTCAAATTCGTATGTTGAAGCACCAATAACCAAGGTGACTTTATTGGGAAAAAGGAGTTCTATAAAGGTCATGAATTTTAAATGAAGTGATACCGATGGGGCCCTGATTCAATATGATTTATGCCTGTCATAGTTTGGATAAAAAAAAAAAAGTCATCCAAAAGAATCCTGTGCTCAGAGGTGGGGCTTTGTGAGGTGATCAGACCACGAGGACACCATAAGCATCAGATGATTAACCCGCTGAGGAGTCCCCAGCGGAATGCAGCGGTAGCACTGGGGTGAGTTGGAAGAAGTGAGTCAACAGGAGCCTGTCTTCAGAGGGCACACCCTGTCGCCGGCCTCTGCCCCCCTTCTCTCCTGTTCTTTCCACCTCTTTCTGATTTCTCATTGCCATGAAGGAGTGAGCAGCTCTCCGTCCCACCATGGTTCTGCCCTGGAGCCAGCCAAGCTTACCAAAATAAACCTGTCTCCTCTTTCTGCTGTGAATATCGGGTATTTTTCCCAGCGATGGAAAAGTGACCAACAAAGTGCTCTAATCACAAGAACTAGAGGGAGCTCATTGATTGGCTCCCTTCATGGCAAGAGATGTAACAGGAAAGCAGTAGGCCACAAGCCAAGAACATGGCCCTGACCAGGAACCAAACTGACCAACACCTTAGGTTTGGACTTGTGATTCCTAGAACTGTGAGAAAATAAATTGTCTTAGTAACCTTAGGCGGCATAACAGAAGTCCATAGACTAGTGGGGTCCTGCTTCTTGGTTGCAAATAACACCTTTTCTCTGTACTCCCACATACCAGAAAGATGATCGATCTTCTGTCTTCTAAAGAAAAGAGCTCTATTTTCATTCATGAAGCTCTATTTTTATGACCTAGTTATCTACCCAAAAGGTCTCACTCCAAAAACCATTATTTGGGAATTTAGGGCTTCAACATATGAATTGCAATGGGAGGGGCACAAACGTTTGGTTAACTCCCTCTCTCTTAGTTCCTGTGGGTCTGCAGAAACAAGGGGGACTTCAAGGGAAGAATGCTAGATGCACCAAGTCACAGAAAAGCATGAGTTTCCACAGAACTCCCTTCACACTCCTCACTCTCTAAGGGCAGAACACCCCCCAGAGAAAGCCTTCAAGAAGCATCATTCAGTCAGCAGAGAAGATGTTATTTGCCTGCTGTGATGCTAGGAAAGGCATTTCTGCCTGTAGGTGTCTTAGGGACAGAGGGAGCAGGCTGGAGCACTTCCCTAACAATGACACAACTTATCCCTGTTTCTGGATGAACAGTAAAAATGTACCCAGCAGCTTAAAGGAAGATGCCTCTCCTGCCTTCTTAAACCTACAAATTGTCCGTTTTACAACCATGTTGTCTTTTTCACATTTAACATGATACAGGAGTTGCCCAGCTCTCACTGTCTGAGATACAGGCCTGAAGATATGCAGGGATGGGCTGGAGGGGGCAGCAGATGACCCCTAGTCCTAAGTTGCTTTTGAAGCTAAAAATGGCTCAAGACTATGAGCTTCAGCATTTGCTCCAAAAACAACACTATGTTCCATCTTGTAACTTCCTTTCTATAGATGCAGGTATCCAAAATGACACCTTCTTCTCTCCCCAGTTAGGAACGACAAGATATTAACCAGCTGAAAAAGAGAGGAGAAAAACAAAATAGCTACATGTTGAGGTCCAGAGCCGGAGCCCCGGCTCTGCTGTGAGACAGCTCCAGGAGGGTGCTGAGCTCTGGTTCAGGGTGAGCACCTCCTGTCAGGCTGTGAATGCTGCGGTCCCTGGGGGCCAAGGAGGCCGGCCCTGCTCAGAACTCACAGCGTGCACTCCTCCCAGTTGGGCTCATTTACAGAGAGCATCTCCGAGAGTCAGTCATGGGGAAAGGGGAACGCAGAGCGACAATCCCAACACACAGCAAGCGTTCCGCAGCCTGGGTCCGGCCTGTCAGCCTCACGGCCCTTCCTGTGAGAGAAAAGTGATGGAACTCCCTGGTGGGATGGGCTGCAGGCCCGCAGGAGCCCTCCCCACCCCCCTGCACACCTCCGACCCATCTTGTTTGTTGTGATTGTCATGCACGGCTCCTGCAGGTGTGGATGATTTAGGTTAAATGGGTCCCCAATGGTCCAAGGCTCCCAGCAAAGGCCAGACCACAACAATCAGCAGACTAGTTATTTACCATGACCATATACAAAACCACAAGCTTCAGGGTTCCCTCAACTACGTCGGAGACATTGTATATCTCTTTATTAAAATCTGTCAGGGTTTGCTATGGCGCAGCTTGCTCTTGAATCCCAACTAAATCAGGCTGCTGGAGCCAAAAACCAAACAACACATGCATGCATGCACGCAAGCAGAACCGTGTACAACGCAGAAGGCAACCCAGAAGCAGGGAGGAAGAGCCCCTACCCTACCCCGCCCCCACCATCTCTCCTTTCATTTTCCCTTTGAATTGATTTTTAACGACACTTGAGTATCCAAGCTCACAGTGATAGATGGCTGTAAAATATTATAATCACTCATAAATAAAGTATTTATCATGTGTGACTTATCCGGTCTCCCTCACATTAATGAACACAGCATACGTCAGGGTAATCCATTACTGTCAATCACAGGTTTCAAAGTAGGCAACTTGTAAACTGAGAAACTTTGTGCTATCCCTTGTAGACCTTCTGACTAAAACCGTGTTTTGCTGATCTTTTTTATCTGTTTGCTTATTTTTCCTTGTCTTAGTCTCAGACATTTATTTTCAAAGCAATTACATAATCTATCACATTGATGTCTTTTCAAGTTCTGATGCTCGCTGGTTAACAAAACATATAATGTGGAATTTCAAGCTTTCAGAAAGGTCTCTGCTGCAGAACAGCTCTGATGACGGATGTAGAAATGATATCTGAGGCAAAGGTAGCGGCAGAGCGTTAGGACGAAGGGCTCTTGCTTCCTACTTGGCATTTGACTGAGGGGTGGCCAACTCATCCAGGTTGGCCTGTAACTTCCAAGTCTAACGCAGCAGTCTTCCTATTCTTAGAATTTCCTTAGTCCTAGACGAGCCTGCCTGCCTGTCAACCCACTGGGCAAAAACCCATCTTTAACTTCATCACATGCTTTTAGCATTTCATGGACCTGCAGCATGAATTAGATGGAAGGTTTCCCATTGGTTCAAGACAAGCCTGTCTGTCCCAAAAGCAGACTCTTCCTATTTGATGCTTCCTGTCTGTCACCATCATCACGCTTTTGATTATTTCGAAACAGCCTCCAAAGTTGTAGGTGATAAAGGTGGAAATACTATAAGGAAAGAAATAAAGAAAGAAGAAATGATTGAACATTATCTGTATTTCGCAAAATGACTTGTTCTGAGTTCATTATAGGAAAACTTAACCCTGTTCTAATAGTATCTTTCTAAAAAATTCATTAATTTTTCCCTGCTTGCTAACTAACTTAAGTAGGTGAAATGAGAAATAACTTGAGACACAACTGATTTCACATGGCAATTTTATGTGGACATCCTCACTTTTGCCATCAAGAAATGGTCCTCAACCGCGGCTGCATGTGAGTATCAGCTGCCGGTGAACTGTTAAAACACCCAACGCTTGGGGGTCGGAGGGTTAGCTCAGTGGTTCTGGCGCCTGCCTCGCAAGCGCAAGGTCCTGAGTTTGATCCCCGGTAACCACATACAATGCTGGGCGTGGAGACTCACGCCCACCAACAATCAATACCACATACCACAGTGCTGGGCGTGGTGGCTCACA